>OX104116.1:43200152-43392652 GCA_944474755.1 Limnoperna fortunei | reverse complement strand
TGCGACCAAATGGCCAACCGATTAAACGAGACTATAGGATACATTTATAAAAAGTATATCATTCTTTTCCAGTGTATATGGGATCAATTGTTTTTTAATAATACCTTTAAAGTTGTCGTTGCTTAATTGTCTTTTCACATCAAAAGCCAGTCAGCATAAATCTCGGATCGGTACACAACAGGATTTTGCTCCAGAGTTTATATTATAGTATATAGTACAACGATTAAGAGAATTTTGAATTTGCACAGTTGGGAAACTTTCACATAGTACGTAGTAATATAAGCATGATGTTTTCATAAAGTTTTATATTAAAAAAGTGTAAAGACGTCAAAATAACATTGAATAAATATAATAGAGAAAAATTATTAAAATCTAAGCTGTTTGATATGTATATATTTCAGACTGCACCCATTTGGACCTTCTGGTAGTGTTTGTGCTTCCGGAAATGACATGACCAAATGGTTACTTTTAATAACGTCCGCAGGAAGAACACAATATGTTCAATTGATAAATAAAAATGTTATGAAGGGACAATTCAGAGCAACGAGTACACTAAATGATCTATGGATGAGTGCATATAGTCTACAACCTTCGTTTCCAGCATCATTTGAATCTTATGGTTATGGATTTGGATGGTTTACGTCTTTTTACAGAGGTAAGCAACTTCCTTTGAATTATAGAATCCCTCTTGTTGAGGGTCTTCTGGTCCTAATACGGAAAGGTTGGCAGCGGGTCCAAATTTGTTACTTATTTGGCGTGTGCAATGCTCTTTGAACTCTTATAACACATTTATTTTGTGGCTATTGTAGCGACTACAAATTTTCCGCCCCTACCCAATACTCAATTTTGAGTGACATGCAAACAGGGTTTCCCTTTAGTCCATCTAATTTGCGGAATGTAATTATTGTTTGTTAACTTGTTATCGTCCTTGATATGCTGAAATACTGCTTGCATGACGATAAAAATTAATTAAATACCTCTGAGATTTCTATTAAAAAGGCATACAAAACTTCATTTTAATTGAAAAAATATCTTGTTCTATTGTTTGGTTTACTTTTGTTATTCTAATAAAGATATTGAAACATTTATCCAATTTATCTGACTTTTTCAGGAAACAAACTGCTACACCATTCTGGATCCTTGTATGGATACAGCTGTATTATAGCTTATCTTCCTGATTCAGACATTGCATTTACTTTCTTAACAAACGGACCAGGCGAGGAAAAATTTCATGAATCGATGGATCCAGTGTTTTTCTATGTCTTAGATACTGTTCTCGGATATTCGCCTTGGCTAAATGAAACAACTGTTTGTTCTTATCCAAGTCCGTGGAAAGACCACAGATTGAATAAAAGTTCTGAAAATAAAACACCCGTGATGGATAATCATTCAACGGAAAACAACAATTATTGTGGATGTTATAAACATCCATTATATGGAACTGTTAATGTGAAAGAGATGAATGGATCAATGCATTTAAGCTATGGCTTGATATTAACAGGAACCTTAAAGCCAACAAATAATGCATTTACTTTAGACATCGACTTACCTTTACGTAGTGTGTTTCTAAGTAACATTATAGTATCATTCGAGAATATGTCTCAGGAAAACAAGTACACAACTCTTCAACTCATGTCCATGTTTGAGAAATACAGGTTTACACGAGTGGGAAAAAACTTGAACCGCGGTACAATGTTTTCCTGTCACCCTGCAATAATATTTCTTGCATTTGTTTATACTTTAATATAAATTGAGAAATTTGATAAATTATGGAATTTCAAGTGGTTAATGAAGCTTACATGTCTATGTTCTAGTTGCTGTCACCAAAATTCTGTAAAATTGCTGGTTAGAATTGCAACTGTTCGGTTTTTCTTTGGTCTCGTAAAGTATCACGAGACTTTCTGCAGTTTCCAACAATATCTTTCATAAGGTTTTTATGGAGGAAAAAAACCGATGCACTCGGTAAGATCCTCTATCATGGGAAGGAAACTGGCTAAACTTGCACGTAGTTAGACCCAATTTTAACATGCGATAGTCATTTATCATATACCACTCGCCGCTAAGGTCTGGTCAAAATATAGTCAAAAACGTACCTAACGGATGTTTTCTCGTTTGTGTTTGCATTTGCGGACTGGTTACTTGTGTTTAAAATCTATTACTCTAAAAAGTAAATTGTCCCAATATGGAAAGCTTGATGCCATTAAAGACTGAAAATTGTCAATTAATATTCGATTGCATAGTTGATTAAAAGGAGCGGACAATATCTGAGTTAAATTCAAGACAAGAACAAGTTAGCGAAAGAAAAAAAACAATAGACTTTGAAGTTTTCTGCATCTAAAAAGAAATTAAAAGGTGGGCAGAGAATTCAGAATGTTGTAGCTAATATAATGCACTTAGTAAATTGAGTATATTTGTTTTCGATTTACAAACTTTTAGTGTTCCCATTTTATGTTGCATTCCATGACACCTATACCAATGAGTGTGTGAAGGTAGAATGCACAACATCTATAAAAATGTATATAAAACATTCAATAACAATCCAAAATCTAGTCAAAATTTCAATTTGCATTGTTTTAATATAACAATGACAAAATTATATAGCTCCTTTATTTTCATGACTAACAAATTGTACTATGTTTTTAGTATTTGGTCTTCTCAAAAAATGAGGCTTCATGAAATCAATTTTTTGATTATTGCATTTATTGCAAATCAATAAATGATATCCATTCTCCACTAATTATCAATAAACAATGCAATCAACATAACCGCAGATTGTTTTCTTAAAACTGTACTTACTGAAATATTTACGCTATATGATGCATTTCAACTATAACAAAGTTACGGCTTTTGACAGTCACAGACAGACTTTAACATATGTTGTTGAAATCTGTAGCAAAATGAAACTATTTACAAAAGTAGAAAATTTTAAATAGGTAGTATGTCCTATGCCTGGATTAGACTTTTTCCTAGACATGAGGCAGGCACTGCTTATTCATCCGAAGCAAATGACTTTTATTGGGTTCGGGTAGCTATTTTTGGTTTTGTTTTCGTGTTGTATATCCTGATTTGTAACTGTCTCTATAACTTCGGCTTTTACTGTTTCGTCGGTTTACTCGCTGATTTTTAACTACTAAATCGATTGTTAATCTATATATAAATCCGTGATACCACCTGAACCGATCCAAGCACTCTGTAGTGAAAACGCTCAACTGTTCCCAGTAAGAACTTAACGGACATGTTTGAGAGCATGGTTGGCCTCCTTTCTTTTACGTTTGAGAAACACGCAAAATATACTTCTTGTTTAAACTTTGTAAATAAAGCTGTATTAAACTGCATAACAATTTTTTTGCAACAGCGTACTTATATGTTTTACCTGCCAATTAACAGGTTTGTATCCAAAGTTACTGCTAACTGGATCAAACAGCCTTACTTATGCAATTATTTTGATACTTTACGATTACCCAAGAAGCCTAGATGGAAGAATGTTGCAAAATTCGCGATACGTGGAGAACATGATGAGCTTTTACTTCGTAGATAGTCTGGGAATTCTGACTTTATTTGTTTCCGCCATATTGTTTAACGAATAGAAAAGGCTGATGGCTGGACATTTTCGTTAGATTATCCCAACTTGAAACTACAACAAAAAAGGATGATTTGAAACAGCGTCCCTTAGTAAACAATACTTTCTTGATATCTTTTGTGACTTAATCAGTCATTTGTTTGTTTGTATGCTGTTTAACGCCATGTTCAGCATTTTGTTTAGCTATATCATGACGTCCAGTTTGTTCCGGAAAGAAAGCTAGAGTACTCCGAGAAAACTCCAGATCTTCGGTAGGAAAACTAGTAGTACTTGTCAATTATTGCCCGCAGTGAACCCACACCTCAATGTTGACAGACCACTTAATCATAAAAAAAAACCAGATAGAATGACACTGCGTTCCTTATTCTACACTAATAGTCGCACCCTTTCGGAGTTGAAAAAATAGCGATTTCTAAAAAAATAAATTACCCCTATTGATCATACATTAGTAAAATCGTAGGCACTTGTAAATAACAGGATGAACGGAAATACATCACTTGTTATTGTTTATACTTAAACAATCACGTAATTGAATTAACATTGCATTTTCATCCATTATTTATCAAGGAGAACTTACTCTACGTCATCAAAACGCACGCGCTGGGTCGATCGATTCATTCTTTTTTGAGCAAAAGTCGAGGGATGTAATTTAAGTGTTTTCAACAGATTTCGAAATATTAAAGAAGATATCTATACTCTCCAAATATTTTTATAGAATGTTCTATATCTTATGTCATTCTTCTTAATAAGCGTCAGCATGTGAAGATACCGCCGAGAAACAAAGCAAACAATTGGGTAGTGGTTAGCTTATAACTTCTCCAGTTCCGGTTCAAAGTTATAGTATATACTGCTTTGTACATATTTATAAGGGTAAATGGATTTTTTAAGCAGGCAGTTAATTTGCCCTGTTCACTTTAAATTGTTTGGGTCTTTTATCTGTTTGAGCCAATCTTTTTGTACAATTGAAGGCAATGGCAATTCGAATGTGCACGGCAGTTGTAAACAGTTTACCAAATCTGAATGTTTAAAACTACAGTTGAATGAACACTGATTTTACTATATACATATAGCAGCCGAAGTACCTAATACTAATAAAAAGCATTGCTTTCCGAGATTGTGATCTACCCAATCTTAGAAGAAATCTTCATATTAAATTAAAGATATTGTATCAATTAAGTGTAAATGCTGACTTGTCTATTGCCTCACGTTTTGCTGATTATGTGATAACGAATAATAAGAATCTTCCTTGCTCTCCAGATTTTGCCAATATTAACACTGCAATAGCCACAAAACTTAATGCAGACAAAAATAATTTTTTTCCAATGTTAGTCATAAAAGATATCATTTAGACCTCACCATTCACAATTCTAGGAATGTATAGAAACAAACATGAAAATGTGCTCCATTCTCCAAATGTTCTTTTTTAATCCTCGTCTGCTAGAAATATTTTCTAAAAATCATTAAATAAATAAATAAAATAAATAAATTATAAACTTTGGAAATTATTCCATTATTGTTTTCTCTTGCATATAAATCTTCAGAAGGTATACAGTTACAGATATATTCGTCATATAACATAGAGTGGAGCCATCAAGTTCGGTTGGTTTTTTGTTTGTTTTTATGGTGTTTAACGCCACTTTCAGCAATTTTTCAGCTATATCATGGCGTCCAGTTTTTATTGGGGGAGGAAGCCGGAGTACCCGGAGAAAACCCCCGACCTGCGGTAGGAAAACTGGCAATCCTTGTCAATTAAGATTGGAGTCGAGTACACCCTGCCTGCAGTGAGAATCGAACCCGCAATCTCAGTGTTGACAGACCACGTGATCAAAAGTAGACGAACTACCTTGACCACTCGGCCACCGAGGCCCCAGTTCGGTTGGTTAAGGTAATTATAATCTGATATTGATAATCAGCATGTTAACAGTGAGGCTGCGATTTTGAGTCTAAATTGAAAATTGTTGTTTATTCTGCAAGAGTACTAAAGCCTTTTCAAATAAAAATTAAAAAAATGAACACATCGAAATAGCTGAGAAGTAACTGAAAGTGGCTTCAAACCCCACTTCTGGAACAAACAAATAATAAATAATAATAGAGCAACAGATGAAAATTGTATGTATATTTATTAATGACAGTAATTGAAAGAAGTATTTAGGGATGACATGTTCTGAGCATACATATTTCTATTCAAATGGGTGAATCCCTTTTTCAGACATTTTGTTTATATAATATAGTCTTCTTGATACAAGCTTTTTAAAGCGCATTCAAACATCATATTTTAAATCTTCCTCATTTTACAGAATTACCAGCCTGAAAAGAAAAAAATAATATAACACAACCTATGCATATTTTCCCAATATCTTGTGCATAAATTTGATAAAACAAAATGCTAGATGAACAATGCCCGAGTACAACCACATTTCAAATGGAACGACAACACAATTGATGACCTTTGCACCTCGTTGTCCGTAGTTCCCCATAAGTTGTGTATTTCTTTGTAATTGTTTTTCTTTGGCTTTTTTCTTGTTTTGCTTCTACTTTTTGGGCTTATTGGAAAGAGGGATGTTTGAAAAAAAATTTAAAATTAAACATTTGATGAAATATAATGGATTAGGATTAATTCGATCTAGTGGAAGGATTGCAAATTTCCTGTTTTCAGAGTCTCTCGGACATTATCCATGAAGATAGGGATGCTTCCAGAGCTTTACAAAGAGTTAGAAATGGTCAATTTTTCTAAATTTTGGATATAGTTTGAAAGTGGTATGGTACTTTCAGACCATCAAATGGAATGCCAATAAAATATTAATATAAACAGAGAGGGAAAAAGAGGTCTTCAACAATTGTGTTGTCGTTCCAAATGCCAGTAAAAGAGTGACGTAATAAAACAGTTAATCAATTTATATTGTCCTAACTATTCTAAACTAAAATTATAACTTACTTACAATAAGTTGAGCTCAAGATTGACATTGCGTATATATGTACTAATTGTGTAAAACTTGTTTTAAAGTTAGTTGTAAAGAGCTCTTACAAGACTGGGCAAAACAGATGCACTAATGATCTGCATTTGTCTCCCCCCTCCAAAAACACATGGATTAAACCTATGTCACTGGAGTTGCGTCTCTTGAACAAACCAGAGGCTCTTAAGAGCCTGTATCGCTCACCTGATTTTATAGGCAATGAAGATGGCATTTCCCTGATGTTAAAGTAAGTCCTGTTTTTTTCAATAAACTTTAAATAGGACCATCCAAACAATATTACTAGAAAGCTTTGTTTCATTGGTTAACCAGTTGTATAGAGATTTTTTTTATTTGCCCATAGGGTCCTATGTTAAACTAAGTCCTGCGGGGGAGGTGGCCATTTTGAATTTCCAATTGCCATAAAAAACATAAACTTTATAGAGGACCATCCAAACAATATTGCTAGTAAGTTTTTGTTTCCATTGATTAACCGGTTTCGGAGAAGAAGCCTTTAAAAACTTTTTCCCATAGGGTCGTATGTTAAACAAAGTCCTGCGGTAGTGGCCATTTTGAATTTCCAATTGCCATAAAAAACATAAACTTTATAGAGGACCATCCAAACAATATTGCTAGTAAGTTCTGGTTTCCATTGATTAACCGGTTTCAGAGAAGAAGCCTTTAAAAACTTTTTACCATAGGGTCCCATGTTAAACTAAGTCCTGTGGTAGCGGCCATTTTGAATTTCCAGTTGGCATAAAAATCATAAACTTTATAAAGGACCACCCAAACAATATTGCTAGTAAGTTTTGTTTTGATTGGTTAACCGGTTTCAGAGAAGAAGCCCTTTTTAACCTTTTTCCCATAGGGTCCAATGTTAAACTAAGTCCTGCGGTGGCGGCTATTTTGAATATCAGATTGGGATAAAAAACATTAACTTTATAGAGGACCATCCAAACAATATTGCTAGTAAGTTTTGTTTCCATTGGTTGGCCGGTTTCAGAAAAGATGCCTTTCAAACTTTTTACCATAGGGTCCTATGTTAAATTAAGTCCTGCGGTGGCAGCCATTTTGAATTTCCAATTGCCATAAAAAACACAAACTTTATAGAGGACCATCCAAACAATATTGCTAGTAAGTTTTGTTTTGATTGGTTAACCGGTTTCAGGGAAGAAGCCCTATTTAACATTTTTCCCATAGGGTCCAATGTTAAACTAAGTCCTGCGGTGGCGGCCATTTTGAATATCAGATTGGGATAAAAAACATTAACTTTATAGAGGACCATCCAAACAATATTGCTAGCAAGTTTTGTTTCCATTGGTTGGCCGGTTTCAGAAAAGATGCCTTTCAAACTTTTTCCCATAGGGTCCTATGTTAAATTAAGTCCTGCGGTGGCAGCCATTTTGAATGTCCAATTGCCATAAAAAACACTAACTTTATAGAGGACCATCCAAACAATATTGCTAGTAAGTTTTTGTTTCCATTGATTAACCGGTTTCAGAGAAGAAGCCTTTTAAAACTTTTTCCCATAGGGTTCTATGTTAAACTAAGTCCTGCAGTGGCGGCCATTTTGAATTTCCAATTCCCATCTAAAACACAAACTTTATAG
The DNA here is from genome assembly GCA_944474755.1 of Limnoperna fortunei. Taxonomy (NCBI): domain Eukaryota; kingdom Metazoa; phylum Mollusca; class Bivalvia; order Mytilida; family Modiolidae; genus Limnoperna; species Limnoperna fortunei. The sequence continues at coordinate 43,384,512 of OX104116.1, read as the reverse complement.
AGGACCATCTAAACAATATTGCTAGTAAGTTTTGTTTTGATTGGTTAAACGGTTTCAGAGAAGAAGCCCTTTTTAACATTTTTCCCATAGGATCCTATGTTAAACTAAGTCTTGAGGTGGCGGCCATATTGGTTTACCAATCAAAATAAAAAACACAAACTTTGTAAAGGTCCATCCAATGAACATTATGGCCAAGTTTGGTTTCAATTGGCCAAGTGCTTTCAGAGAAGAAGATTAAAATGTAAAAAGTTTACAGACGCCGACGACGACGACGACGACGACGCCGACGGACGCAAAGTGATAACAATAGCTCACATGACCCTTTGGGTCAGGTGAGCTAAAAAGCGCTAGAAATGTAAAGAAGTATTAGAATTTAATATTTAAAATCTAAACTGTATTAAGAATTATTTGTGTATTACTTTATTCAAATAGAAAGTAAAGTTAAAGTTTTTATCAGTTTAAAACATTAGCAAGAACAAAATTTCCGCAGTATATTTTGTGTTTTACTTCTGTTTATTTACTACCAAATAGCTGAAGCGGTGTTTCAAAAAAGTGGGAACATCTGAACAATAGTGGGGGATATGAATATATATTTTTTGTATTAGACTCTTTCACTTACGAAAACCTAACAGGCTCACAAATAAAAAAAAAAATATCTCGTATGTACGAGATAATAACTCGTAATAATCTGTTATGGCCAAAGATTAATTATCATGATTAAACATTACAAGAGCGAAACCTTAAAGTCAGGTAACGCAAATTTGCTTATAGGTCACGCATAGGTGTAATAAGTTGTTTGGCTGAACATGTTGAATAGTTTGCTGAATGTTTTGCACGAAAAAACACAATTCTGATTTTATGGTTTGCGCATGCTCTAAGGTGTATGGTCGAATTTTCCTCGCAGAGGAATAATATGTAATTTTCTGTTTAGCATCCTACTTTTGGGGGTATTGGACAATTGTGGATAAATATGTGAAGACTTGTACCCTGATTCTTGGATGAATTGGACTTTAAAAAATTGGAATATGACATTCGTACATGCTCTATAAAATTATATCATCTGAAGTGAATACAGCTCACGATAGAACTGTACAGGTATAGACGTAAACAAATACATATATTATAATTTCAACACTACCACCACTCACACTGTTTATATTTACAAACTGACCCTCAAACATAAACGGTTTAGAACCAAATTGGAATTATATCTTACATAATTATTAAACGTCCGATCAATGTCGACTGCTTATAACAGAAAACAACGAACGAACAATCCTATTCCACTGCAACGCTTTGGAGAAGAAAGAAAGCAACTGTTTTGTGTTTTGTGACTTCTCCAAGGCATTTGATAAAGTATGGCATTATGGTCTTTTGAAGAAAATCCAGGCATATGGTATCAAAAACGATCTTTATCATTGGTTTGAAAGCTACCTAAATTTACGAAAACAAAGAGTTATACTACATTCGTCGAAGTCTTCTTTGTGCAACACGACTGCAGGTGTACCACAAGGATCTGTTCTAGGACACTTATTATTTATAATCTATATAATTGATATTGCTCTTAGACTCACTTCTTTATGTAGATTATTTGCTGGTGACACATCTTTTAACTATTCTCATCATGATCAAGAACAAATTAAAAGTGTTATTGATCATGATTTAGGACAGTTAGACGATTGGTCAAGAAAATGGCTTATGTCCTTTAACCCTGACAAAACACATATTGTAATTTTTTCCAATTTGGAATGCAATGACATTTCTTTTACACTTAATGGCATGTCGATTCCTACATCTAGTGGTCACAAACACCTAGGACTTACTTTTAGCAGTGATGCCAAGTAGAACACTCATGTTCACAATATCATTTCTAGTGTAACTAAACATATCAACGTACTAAGATTGTTTGTTTGTTTGAATGGTGTTTTAACGCCACTTTCAGCAATTTTTCAGCTATTTCATGGCGTCCAGTTTTTAATGGGGAGGAAGCCGGAGTACCCGGAGAGAACCCTCGACCTGCGGTAGGAAAACTGGCAATCCTTGTCAATTAAGATTGGAGTCGAGTACACCCTGCCTGCAGTGAGAATCGAACCCGCAATCTCAGTGTTGACAGACCACGTGATCAATAGTAAACGAACTACCTTGACCACTCGGCCACCGAGGCCCCACGTACTAAGAAGATTGAAATATCAACTTAGTCGTGATAATTTAGATAAACTATATCTTGTATTTATTAGATCATTGTTTGAATATGCATCCGAAGTTTGGGACAACTGTGGCGTCGGCAATGTCTCCAAACTTGAACAACTACACATAGAAGCCGCTCGAATTGTAACTGGACTGCCTTTGTTTACCAAACTAGAGATATTGTATCATGAAATAGGTTGAGAAACATTGGCTGATAGAAGACTCAAACGGCGTTTTAATTTATTTTATAAAATACAAAATCATGAGACTCCTAATTATTTGAATAATCTCATACCTCCGAAAGTTCAAAGTCTAAGTGCTTATCCTCTACGTAATGGTGGAGATATAGTACTTCCTTTTTGTAGACTATCAGTAACAACTCTTTCATTCCGATTACTATTAGACATTGGAACAATCTTGACCTTTCTATTCGGAACTCACCTACAATAGGAGCGTTCAAGAATGCCTTAAGAGCGTCAGGATTGACTAACGGTAACGTGCCAAGACATTTTTCTTATGGCCCACGGAAGTTTAATATTATTCTCACTCAGTTATGATGTTCCGCTTTGTTCCTAAACAACGACTTGCTTAAAGCAAATCTTGTACCAAATCCCTCTTGTAGATGTGGATTTCCAATAGAAGATGCAAATCATTATTTCTTAGTGTGTCCTCTATATCGTCATCATAGATCTCAACTTGCAAATAAATTAAACTGGCTTCAATATCCTATAAGTGTTGCAATTCTTACGCATGGAGATTTGAATCTTTCTTACGATGAAAATATTCTTATATTCAGAGAAGTATTTGATTTCATAAAGAGATCCGAACGATTTGATATAACTTAATTGTTTTCTTTGATAGACCAACATAAGTCAGCACTTTCCCCTTCTTTTACCTTCTAAACTTGTGAGTTAACCACAAAATATTATTCAATGCTCGTTCTTGTACCCTGTGTTATGCTTTAATGTATATTTCGATATTGGGGAGAGGACGTCCTAAGTATGCATTTACTTGTGTCCAATCCATTTTGTATAATTTACAAATAAAATATGTTTAAACTAACGCTCAGACATAAAGAAATCTAGACTTTCTAGGTCCTCATGTCCCTTATCTTCTCTAAACATAGAGCTAAACGATACCGATATGGATGGAAGCACATTGGACAATTCATTGCCATATGTTTCAATCTCCGAAGAAGATATCGATAAAATAGCCAATGCAATAAGACGTTAAATTGCAAGTGATATAGATTTACTCATAGCGGCTAACACTGCACCACTTATAAAAAAATCACAGCCCTAGAACAAGAGAATAAAGAACTACAAAAGAACTTAGATGCGATAGAACAATATGGTCGCAGAAGTCTCATAAATACGTTTTACGGGCATTGCTGAAGGGGAAACAGACGAAAACACAAACAAAATTGTCAAAAAACTAATATCGAATATAGACCCGGAATTCTTACCCTCAGATATTGAAAGGTCTCATAGAGTTGGAAAACCGGGTCTAAATGCTACGAAAACTAGACAAATGATAGTGATTGGTAAACCCTCTTGTAAAGAGAAGGGTTATAAAGTGCAGAAAAAACCTAAAATCCTACACGCAGCATAGACACATATTTACATGTATCAACGAAGATCTGACCCGCATATGGAATAAAATACACTCCAATGAAAGACAACTGCTGAAAAGAAAATCAATTACTCGACTTTGGACAACGCATGGTAAAATAATGATGCAAGACAGACAACAACGTCTACGAAACCAAAACTATAGACTCTCCGCAGCTAGGTTAAGGCAATATATTAAACTGATTTTGACGATCGCATTGCAATCTACAAACGATACACATTCCCATGGTTACAACGTTTTGATTGGTCAATTGTTTTAGGTTGGGAGAAAATGTTTAAATTGTTATGATATTAAAATTATGGTTTTGATTTTCATCTTATTAGGCCAGATCGATGAAAAACAATTAAACGTTTTCTATTTATTTAAACTATTACAATTTTTCCATGATTTTGAGCGTTATTAGCGAAAAAATTATGCAGCTTCCGGTACATTCAACGTGAAAAAGATTCTTGCATTGCCATTGAACGTGCCAGTTTAAAACCGATAGCCAGCGATTTTACTTGTAATAAGCTATTACATGAAGTTGACAGGAAGTCGGATTCGAACAGATGAAAACTAAGGTATGTCTGTGAAAATACTTAAGTTGTGTTGCCATCATTATAATGAATATAAAAATAATCTTTGAGGTGTCATGGACATGGTGCTCGGTCCAGGTCAGACAGTGTTGCCCATTTTCAATTTAAATCGAAAATGTTAATGAATATAGGGTGCAACGTTGCAACACGTATAGTGAATATAGGTGTTCAAGAATAACTGTTAAGGAATTTGATTACACTTTTCATATTCACCCCCTACCCCCCCCCCAAAAAAAAACAAAAAAAAAAAAAAAAAAACAAACACACAGTTACTGAGTTATATTTAAACTTTAAAACTCGACAAACTTACTTTAAACTGAATATGTTAAAGAGGTAAACAAAACCTTAAAATTTCTATAGATCTTTTGCATAATTCCACATAATTAATATTATTAGATGCTTTAGCATTAGACAGAACATAAATAATAGTTCTTTGTATTGCCCAGATATATTCCTATATGGAATGTTTATTTTAACTGCAATAACACAGAAATTGTCTTATTAAATACTTATATAAGTGTACCGGCCTTACCCGTTACCGCTGAAGCGCAATGATCAAACTTTATTTTAGATAGAAAGTTACAGATTTCATTGATGGCCAGTTTGAGAGGTGCATTTAACCTCAGTGAGCTACTAGTAAATGTATAAATTCTGACTCTGAACACAAAATTCATCTTCCTGTTAACTATATCTTTTATAGCACTTGATTTTTTTAATTAGCTCTCATTGGCTGTTTTAAACATTTAATTATTTGTTAAGTTTTTTTATATATTTTATTGATTAATTAAATGCATATTGTTTCATTCAAAAACACACTCAAAATGGTTCCATTACATAAAAATAGTAGCTTGGGTTCCCTTTAACCAAAGCAGATGGTGAGGAAAAGGATGTCTTCTAAAGAAAACAGTGAAAGTCATTATTCCTTTCATATCTGATTAATGAATAATAAAGACCTTTTTGTTTGTACACAACAGTTATTTCATATCTTCGGAATGCTTAAAATGTGTCATAATGGTTAAACAAACTTTCTTACATGTAAAAAAAAACTTTTTGTCTAAAATAGTTTTTAAATATTTGTATTATTCACAAATAACCTTTTTTAAAATTAATAATATTGAATAGATCTTTTTTAGATTAATTTAAAGATTTTTAACGAATTTTTACTCAGTATAGTTGTAAAACGTATTCATTTAGTTTTATATATTAAAGTATTTCAATTTTATGCATGGTTGCAAATTGTTTACATACAGACATATGGTATGAATTAATTTACATATAGTACGAAATGGCAAAAAGTTATGGTACGATATGGCATTTCGATGGTACGAATGATAATTGTGGGTACGAAATGGTAATGGTACGATTGGTCATGGTAAGAAATGACTAATTCATCTTCCCCAGCCAAGGGTTACAATCCGATGCTCTTATCTTCAAGTATCGTATTGTAACACTTGGCAAGCAAAGATGCACAATATTATGAAAATTAATTTATGATAAAAAATTGTAATATATGGGGTATTTTATGTATTTAATGCATACCCACTTGCAAAAGTCATACAAAAACTTGATCCGACGAACGAAATACAATATTAAATCTCTTAGTATAAACATTAATATTGTACGAAATATTAGACGTATATATATATATATATATATATATATATATATATATATATATATATATATATATATATATATATATATATATATATATATATATATATATATATATATAAGTCTAGAGAATTATGCAACGATACAAATATAAAGATGTTTCTTCTATAAAATAGTTATATTAATAAATATGACAAAATTTTCGACCAACTGATGGCCTTCTTCAGTGTCAATATCAATCTATAATAAACGATAAAATTTTATCGTTTATTATAGATTGATATTGACACTGAAGAAGGCCATCAGTTGGTCGAAAATTTTGTCATATTTATTAATATAACTATTTTATAGAAGAAACATCTTTATATTTGTATCGTTGCATAATTCTCTAGACTTATATATTATTTTTTCGTTTATGCTGCATCGTCATGTTGGCGATCCGATACTTAGTAAGTGTATTGGTTGGTAGATTCCTTTAGACTATATATATATATATATATATATATATATATATATATATCAGTAATCTATAAATAGCAACAACAATCTCCTTTAATAAGTGTATATATATATATATATATATATATATATATATATATATATATATATATATATATATATATATATATATATATATATATATATATATATCAGTAATCTATAAATAGCAACAACAATCTCCTTTAATAAGTGCTGGATCAGTCAGATGCAGACTGATACAATTACTAATAAAAATAATATAGTTGTCTAATAAAAATAATTATAACAACACGACTATATACATGTATATGGAACGCAATATTACGCTTTACCAAAGAGAGACGTTGTTGCCCGTGCGGGATCCGGGTGGCTAAAAGAATAGACCGCAGTCGCGCTAGCTTGTCGTAAAAGGCGACTAAATAGCGCCCAGTACCCTGACCGGCCTGTCAGGTCGGTTTGCCTTGGGATGTGTGCCCCAGGTGGTTGAATGGGGCACCCCTGGCAAGCTTGGGTTGTCAGGCCATAATACGGAAAACCTGACCGCAAACCATATTAGTGCACCGTGTTGGGAAAAATGCCACGTTCCTCGCACGTATAGAACGCTGCTGTAGTATTTGCTATGAGTAGGGATTTCGATCCCGCTACAGGAGGCTAAATTGCTCGACCCTATCCATCCTCCCATTTGCCAGTGGCAATCTAAAATCCGTTACCCCTATTTTTCCTTGTGTCCCATCCCATTTTCATTCATCAACATTTCATGTTCATTTTATCATCCATTTCATGTTCATCGCCTGAATATAGCTGAAATATTGCTGCTCGGGCGTTAAACACCATTAATCAATCAATCATCAGACATTGACTGAATCAAAAATTCAAACAATAGAAAATGTTTTTGTTGTTCACTTTATATAAAAAATCTGTACTGATGCTGAGATCTAAAATATTTTTGTTGTTCATATTACTGTTGGGTCATAAACATTTTTAGTATAAAACCTGTGGATTACGTTCGTTCAATCCATCAGGTTCTAGCGTTTTTAATTGATGTATCCAAAATGTTTCTCGAAGTCTTCTGGTTGATGTATTTCACTTTGGATGTTGATCTATAATTTGGAATTTAACAGTATCAAAAGAGTGGCCTGTAGTTTTAAGGTGGCGAGTTAGTGGACAATTTCTGTTTTTCGTCCACGTGTTCGCCACCTTAAAACTACAGGCCACTATGACCCAACAGTAATATGAACAACAAAAATATTTAAGATCTCAGCATCAGTATAGATTTTTTATATAAAGTGAACAACAAAAACATTTTCTATTGTTTGAATTTTTTATGGAGTCAACGCCTGATGAAGCTCTTTGGTAGAGCGAAATATTGCGTTCCATATATATTATTTGTACATAGTCGTGTTGTTATAATTATTTTTATTGGACAACTATATATATATATATATATATATATATATATATATATATACGTCTAAAGAGTCTACCAACCAGTAAAGCTTATTAAGTATCGGATCGACAAACATGACGATACAGCATAAACAAAAAATAATATACAAGTCTAGAAGATTATGCAACGATACAAATGACGGTGTTTCTTGTCAAAAATTTAGACAAAGACTGACCAACGAATGGCCTTAGTCATTGAATGTCAATATAAATATATGACGTAAACAAGTCATAACATATTAATCTTAAACTTTTTCATTTCCAACTTAACCCAAAATAGTTGCTTTTCAAGTCCGCCAGCCGCGGACGTGCCGTGCTGTTACTTGGCTTTCCTCAAATATTCCAACAAGATGTAATCAAAATTACCAAGGTGACAAATTCCTTACGCCAGACGCGCGTTTCGTCTACTTAAGACTCATCAGTGGCGTTTAACTCTAAATGCTTCAAGTATTTTTTCATTCGCTGATGGAATGATATAAGTCCACTGGGATCGTGTAAAAACACAATACAGGTAGTTCAAAATATTATATAAACGTCTAAAGAGTCTACCAACCAGTAAAGCTTATTAAGTATCGGATCGACAAACATGACGATACAGCATAAACAAAAAATAATATACAAGTCTAGAAGATTATGCAACGATACAAATGACGGTGTTTCTTGTCAAAAATTTAGACAAAGACTGACCAACGAATGGCCTTAGTCATTGAATGTCAATATAAATACATGACGTAAACAAGTCATAACATATTAATCTTAAACTTTTTCATTTCCAACTTAACCCAAAATAGTTGCTTTTCAAGTCCGCCAGCCGCAACTATTTTGGGTTAAGTTGGAAATGAAAAAGTTTAAGATTAAGATTAATATGTTATGACTTGTTTACGTCATATATTTATATTATATATTTATATTGACATTCAATGACTAAGGCCATTCGTTGGTCAGTCTTTGTCTAAATTTTTGACAAGAAACACCGTCATTTGTATCGTTGCATAATCTTCTAGACTTGTATATTATTTTTTGTTTATGCTGTATCGTCATGTTTGTCGATCCGATACTTAATAAGCTTTACTGGTTGGTAGACTCTTTAGACGTTTATATAATATTTTGAACTACCTGTATTGTGTTTTTACACGATCCCAGTGGACTTATATCATTCCATCAGCGAATGAAAAAATACTTGAAGCATTTAGAGTTAAACGCCACTGATGAGTCTTAAGTAGACGAAACGCGCGTCTGGCGTAAGGAATTTGTCACCTTGGTAATTTTGATTACATCTTGTTGGAATATTTGAGGAAAGCCAAGTAACAGCACGGCACGTCCGCGGCTGGCGGACTTGAAAAGCAACTATTTTGGGTTAAGTTGGAAATGAAAAAGTTTAAGATTAATATGTTATGACTTGTTTACGTCATATATTTATATTGACATTCAATGACTAAGGCCATTCGTTGGTCAGTCTTTGTCTAAATTTTTGACAAGAAACACCGTCATTTGTATCGTTGCATAATCTTCTAGACTTATATATATATATATATATCTTGTTCTCTGTTTTTAAGTGTATTGTACATACGATTGATTTTCTGTTATTGCTTTTATCCCAAAAAAGATATCATTCAACTAATTGTCAGTGCCCATTTTAAATATGTCTTCTTCTAATTCGGACTACTACTACAACCAAGGAAAGGAAATCAAGGCCAACATGAACAATTCCATTCAAATTTGCTAATTTATACTTAACAATACCCCCCCCCATTTCACTTTTCTTGCATGATTACTACTTGTGCATCCCTTTTTAAAACCTTTTTTCTTAAATACCTTGGCACTGGTTCATTTTCCCAGTCACACTCTACACTTTTCTTTATTAAGAGGGCGGCGATATATTTGTATTCACTTTCGTTGCTAACGATGGATAAAGGAGAACATATTTTAAAGTACACTTAGTTACCATAAATGAACAGAATTTTGCTACAAGAATGTTAATCATTTAACTTGAGTGAAAAATAAAGATAGTATATGAGGTTCGACTTCAAAATTGCTTTTGTGATATCAAAGTTTCATGTAATAATAACTTTTTTTAGTATTATATTTACGGAAGTTAATAATAGAGGGAGACCATTTTTATCCTGGTACTAAGTCTTTTGTTGATAGCTCTATCGTCAATAATTTAATTGAACCACGTGAATATTAGTTTTAATTCAAGTATATTTATGATTTAATATATGACAAAAGATTACATGTGCACAAATTTAGAAATTGGCAATTGAAACTAGCCACAACAGCAGGGCTTAGCTTTACATAGAAACTTATGGGGAATAAGTTCAAGTGTCTTGTTTTTTGAAATCACTTTGACAAACGCGTGCAGAATGTAGAATAAATCGGCGGCGAACTGATGTTTTGCATCAAAAGTTTTCTTGTCCTCATTTTGTGCACTTTTTAACTGTATTGCTGGTGAAACAAAATGTCTGCTTGAGGTTTCATAATCTTCAAACCGATTGCCTTTCTCTCGAATACACTCGGAACAGGGGTATAACTTGACGGGCATTGAAGTGGAACAGTATAGAGAAAACATCGGTAAGTATTATTTAGTAGTTCGTTCCGTGAAAAGGGATAACGCTTGAACTTAACCGATATTATTTGTATTAATCTGATTGTTATACATGGTACCAGGATAATTCCATACTTAATATTAGCAGATATTGTATGGAATACAGAAAGTGTATCCCGTACAAGCAAGATACGAAAATGTTTAGACTGTCATTACATACGTACAGCACAGATAAAAATCTCGGATTTTTTATTCAAATTTGGTATACTATTTATTGTTCTTTGTATCCTATTGATAATATCGGGGATTAAAAAAACCAGGCCCATTCGATTATGACTGCACGAACAGTTCTGATAGCGAGTTAAATATTAAAACAGCAGTAAGCTAGTTCATGATTAATTCATTTTCATTCCTTCATCTTAACGTCCAGAGTATCTTACACAAGCTAGAAATAATATCTGCCGAATACTCTTGCCATGATATACTCTCATTCACTGAAAGATGGTTAAAAGAAAGCACATGTACCGATCCAGATCGTCTCAAAATTTCTAATTAGAAATTTCCACTATTTCGAAAGGATAGGCAAAATAAAGTAGGTGGCGGTGTCATTGTATATGTTAAAGACAATGTTAATTGTATACATAGACCCGATCTTCAAGTAGGAATATAGAATCTATATGGTTAGAAATAAAGCTGAATAATAAAAAATACTTATATGGAACATTTTATATTCCACCCAATAGTGATCTTCAGAAATGTTGAACTTTCTTTTGAACAAGCCCTTAATTGTAATCACGACATAATTTTGACGGGTGACTTAAACATCAATCAACTAACTAATAATATAAATGATAAGATCGGTACGCTTATGACCCAGTTTATTTTGCATCAACTTGTAACTGAACCAACGTACATAACTGAACACAGTTCATCCTTATAAGATTTGGTTCTTGTAAGTAATCCACTCAGTGTAATCTATACAGGAGTGGGGGTCCCCTTATTGATCAAACCAGATATCGTTTACCGGTGATCGGATTACTCCGATACCCAAGCAAAGCCCAAACATCCTTTAAAAGGAAAATATTTCTTTACGATAAAGGTGATTTCGACTCGTACAGACAACTACTTTTAAACGTAGACTGGGACGCGCTATTCGTCCACAACGACATAGACAAACTAACTGACATATTAACAAATACAAAATTAGAAATAGTAAACCAGACTATTCCCAAGAGATTCATAATAGTGCGTAAGGACAGTTGCCCTTGGATCACTACCAGTATTAAAACACTCGTAAAAATCGAACCCACAAAAGAGCTATAAAACATCTTCGATAAGTTACTGGGAAAAATACAGAACAGTCAGGAACAAATGTAGTAATGTGATAAAAATGCTAAGAAAGATTACTATTCTAAAATAAATGAAAAAAATTCACTTTGAATCAGCTGGTTCTAAAAATTGGTGGACTCTTGTCTAAAACTAGGAACTAAAAATGACTGTTCAATACCGCCATTACAAACGGACGACGACTTGGTAAGCGACAATTTTGTTAAATGTGAACTTTTCAATGACTATTTCAGTGAGCAATCAAACCTTGACGATTCTAATATGACAGTACCAGAACAGACCAACCCACCATACGACAAATTGATACATGTACATATACTGGAAAATGACACAGAAGACGTATTAAAACTACTTGACGTGCCAAAAGCTACCGGACCGGATCTGACCAATCCCAGACTTCTTAAAGAGGGTTCCTCTATTTTAAAACATCCTCTTTGTAAACTATTTAACTTATCATTGACAACTTGTAAATTTCCGACTCAATGGAAACAAGCAAATGTAACTCCAGTGTTTAAGAAAGATAACCCTAGTAAAGTAAATAATTACAGACCAATTTCCCTTATTAGTGTTATAGGTAAAGTAATGGAAAGGTGTGTCTACAAATATATTTACAATTTTTTACACAAAATAGTATTAATACTGAACATCAGTCTGCTTTTACTTCTGAGGATTCTGCAATTAACCAACTTCTGTGTATTACTAATGAATTTGGAAAATCTTTAGACGATGGAAAGGAAATCCGAGTAGTTTTCTGTGATATCAGCAAAGCTTTCGATCGGGTCTGCACATGGGCTTACTTAACAAGCTTGAAAACATTGGGATAAGTGGTTCTTTGCTATTTTGGATTAAAAATTATCGTAATAACAGGAAACAACGAGTAGTCTTAGATAACGCACATTCACAATGGCGCGTTATAAACACATGTGTCCCCCAAGGATCGATTTTAGGGCCTCTACTCTTCTTAATTTTCATAAATGATACTGTTAGCGAAATTCATTCGTCAAAAAAGGTATTTGCACACGACACAAGTTTGTATGTTATTGTTGACAACCTGCAAAATTGTGCAGAAATACTGAATAATGACTTGTCAACGATACATGAATGGTCGAGCAAGTGGCTGGTAAACTTTAACGCTCAAAAACAGAAACTATGACAATAACGAGAAAAACAAAAAGCCCTCCCATCCCCCTCTAAATATGAATAAAACTATAATAACAAATGTTACAGAACATAAACATCTTGGTTTAAAAATTTCGCATGATGGCAGCTGGGAAAAGCATATTGACTTGATAACAAAAAAGGCGTTTGCTAGAGTTAATATTCTTAGACGATTTTAATTTACTGTCGATAGAAAAATCTTAGAGAAAATTTACTTCACATTCATTCGACCAATTTTGGAGTATGCCGATGTTGTTTGGGACAGCAAAACTCTTTTTTTAATAAACAAATTGGAAAGCGTTCAAATAGAGGCTGCTAGAATCATCACTGGGGCCACTCGACTAGTTTCTGTTGATAAGTTGTACAAAGAAATGGGATGAGAAAAACTTCAAATAAGACGTGAACATCACAAATTAACATACTTACGGCCTGGTACCCACATATATAAGTGATAAAGTCCCTCAAAATGTTGGAAACATCCACGATTATAACACTAGATAAACCTTATGTATACCACCATTTAGAGCTCGAACCTCTCTTTACCAGAACTATTTTCTGCCGTCTTCGGTTAGATTATGGAACCAGGCGCCTGGTGAACTAAAAGAAAGTAGTTCCATAGCACCTTTCAAATCCAACCTCAAGTCCAGTCAAAATACCTAATTATTACTATTCTGAAACAAATCCACCACACGAGACTGCGAACATTATGTAGCTCCCTCAATCATCATCTATTCCTAAAAAACATTGTAAATTCGCCCAACTGTAGCCGTCAACAAGATGTGCCCAAAACATCTTCTCATTATCTTTTTCAATGTCCTCTATTTAATGAGTCGAGAAACCGATACAGCCACTCGATTGATATTCCTCGGAACTTGACAGTTGATCGTCTGTTATTTGGATCACCTGATCTCACGGACGATCAAAAACGAAAAACTGTTTTCATGTGTACAAAACTTTATAGTCAGCAGTAAACGTTTCACATCATAGACTTCAGCAATACTAAACATCTTTAAAAAAAATTTTATGATCACACCTCACCCCCTCCCCTACCCTACCCAAATTACACAACATAATTTATTAATTGATTCCTAGTGGACATCCTGCAAGAGTAATTCATAACTATTAATACGTGTACTACCTACTCACACTGGATAGGGATTAATATAAATTCTTGTAACTTGTTTCCCAATCCTATTAATTATTATATACTTAGTAATATAATGTTATGTATCAATATTGTACTTGTATATATAATCAATTAATAAAATATGTTTAAACTAAAAAACACACACAGACACGACTGCGATGGTTTTCGCCTAGACGGAAAGGGGGGGGGTGAAATTGAAGGTAATTGCTCAAGTTTATAAGTTAAAGCTGCCCCTCTCCTCTACGCCCCACGACACTTTACCGAGAAACGGCTTCTAAATCGTCATAATCATCATTCAGACAACGCCAGTGAATATAAACAAAAAACTACCCTTGTTTTAAATTCGTCAAGGTAAAAGAACTGCTGCACTGATTGTAAACAAAACAAAAATAAATATCCACGTGATCTTGTTCTTAGTCCTGTTCATGTGGCTGTAGTTTACGACTTACTACGTTTTGTATATATGGTACGAGACCACAATTAATGCTCTTTTAATCTCGATATTACGAATTTATTTTGCCATGAAATAGAGTATTTCTTTTTAATTTGTTCGGCCTTTTAAAACATTGAACATTTGATGAAACATAAAATTAATTACGTCATAACTGGCAAGATTGAACATGCTTTCCTCCACCATCTGCAAAGGTGTGTCACCAAAATGATGTGAAATTTCGTAATCGCAAAATCGAACTTAAATCTGTTTGTTTATAAAGGATATTTTATATATAAAAAGATTCTTCCCACTGTTGCTAGGACGCAAACCATAGCGAAATTTACTCTCGGAAAAGTTCCGAAAAATCAGATTTTTGTCGTTGAAAGCATAATATTTACTAAAAAAAGATGGAATTAGCTTGTAAAATTCATTGATTTTTACGCTTCATAATAACGAAATGTAAGCCATTAACACAATAGCAGGAGAAATATATTCATTTTTCCTGGGCGACCGAAGTTGTAGTTGCAGTCTTTTATAACCGTTTTCTTCAGATGTATTAGTGACAGTTTAGTTGCTAGGTCTTCAGGAGACACAGTGTATAACGCACATTACTAAACAATTTCTTTTGTATATTTGTTTACTTATTAAATTTATTTAATATATATTTCATGTGGTTGCAATTTCTATCGAGGAGGAAATATAGTAATACATAAGTGAACTGAACAATTTGACAACAATACGAAAAAACTTGTGTAACCGTCTATCACATGAACCATTTCGGTTTTCAAGCGTTTTTTCTGTCATCAATAAAATAGCTTACAAATACAAAGATCGAATAACACAACATAATATTTGTCAACAAAATGTATGATCAGTTTTTATATCTACATGCTTTTTTCTGTTTATAAAAGTATTTTTACCGTTATTTTAATAATCCATATTTGATAGATTGTCATTTTTACCATTATCTTGAATCGTAATTGAATTGTTTCCTTTGTATATACCTACTCATCAATTAGGGTCATCAATAACTGCTACCATACCTTTACTCGAAAATTGTTTAGTTTCTTTTTGAATAGTATTAAACATGTCAAGTCAAATTGTATATAAAAAACATTCTTATCAGGTGAAAAAAGAACATAAAACATATCTTTAGAATTCACAAAACATTTGCATCAGTTTTAACCCATATCATGCTATCAGAAGAGGGTTTAATAATTTTGATACTTGGCTTTAATAACTGTTTATACAATCGTAGAACACTACTGCACTATTACACTGTTTCCTATTCACGAATATTCTTTTTTAAAACCCTTAAGTAAAATCTGTTCAAGAATTTAACACATTACATCATACGTATTTACAATACACTAATGTTTTGATTATGTAACTTTTTCGCGAGATCCTTTGAAATATTCTAGGAGAATACGTCTAGTAACAACTGTTTTCTCCGCATAATTCTATTGCTGCCACAAGTCACCATCAATATAAAGCTTGACGTCTTTCAAGCACGCTTTTTCGATGTCAAGCGCATTCGTAAATTCCAGAAGCTTTTTCCGTTTTTTTCCGAACATCAGGAAATTGTGAACACTCATTCCGTACCGTGTTCCATTCGAGCGGTTCAAATGCTAAGTATATAGTTTCTATCTTCGGGGTCACAACTTTTTTCCAATCGATAGCCGACCTTTTCAATTGTATATGCTTGACTCAGCATCTAATATTTTGGAGACATGGATACACAATTTGAAAATTGCTTCTTCACAGTTTCATAAATGCTGTTTGTTGTGGATGTTCATACGCGTACTTCCTGTGGCTCCTTTTATCTCGCGTTCGTCATTTTCCACCGGCTTATTTATTTCTGCGATGACAAATAGGAGCAGATTTTTTTTTAAAAAAAATTAAGGTTTCTACGTCTTATAATCGTTTACGTAATTTTTCGCTGTTTCTGTATTTTCTACACCGATGACCTTAAGTGTTGTAGTACTCGAAATGCCCGTATACTTAAGTTGTCATTTGTTGTAATTTTATATATTTTAGCTTTTATTTATTTCCAGTCTACCTGTTATTTAGGTTAATAATTATAAATAATTATTCTTATAAGTCCTTTGTTTCCATTACAAAAGGAATGATATATGTAGGAAAATTCTCTGATTTGGTCGCACTACATTTTCTATTGTGGAATTGGGTTATTGCGATATTAGATACTGTCTTCCAAGACTTCCTGCAATGTTGATCCTATATTTCTTCCGTGTACATAAAAAATGATACCAAATTTATAGTGCAACAAAACAGTTTCCTTGACCAGAACAATCTAGTTCACACGGACTCGTAGTATCTGCACAATTATTTGATAGATCCATTAATGCCAAAGCGACTGATTTACAGGCGAACCTTAAAAATAAAAAACACAAAATTCAAATGCTACATCACATCCAAGTAAAACGTTAGCCTATAAATTAGACACAAGGACAAACATTTAGAAGAACTGAAAAAACAATAAACAGACAAAACTAAAAAATAAAAATCCCGAACATATAAAAACAGACTTAAAAAAAGATAAGCACGGTTACATTGTGTGACGTTTAGTCATACAGAGATCAGTTAATGGCTGTACACGGAAAGGCCAACGTTTTCTAGTTGATATACGGTAAACGTCAACTATGTAACACATACTGTGTAGCTGTCATGAGTATGATATGGTCTATAGAAGTGTAATCTAATCTTAACCTTGTTGCAGTAGTGATATTATATTCCACACTGAGCAAGGTGCTTATGGTTTAAGGCATCTCTCCGGGTAACGTATATATTTCTACTGTAAAGCGCTCATGATAAGAATTGTCATTTCTCATTGTCAAGATTTCTTTCATAAGTTATTTGTATCATAGTGAGCAATACATGTGAATGAAGCAATATACAGAATTTTGAAAACTTTCAAATTAATCGACAAACACGTGCATTTTGCGCATGCGCGTTATGATAAAATGGATATCTAGGCCAGAAATTGACATTCCCGTATAAGAGCATAATGGGAATGATGACTGTTTTTTGCTTTAAAGTGCGTTTGATACGGGTCATTTTTATATTAATGTTTTGTCACATTACTCGGCCATTTGAAACATAAAATTTTGCTTTTTGATATTCAAGAAAGGGCAATATTCTAAACTTATAAAAAGTCCCCTTAACAGATTGTTGTTTCCGTTAACAAAAACAAAAATTACAAAATACGAAGAAATGCTTTTAATTATGTTTTATTTTTATGATCTTCTTATTCTTCTCTTTCACGGCGATAAATTAAGTCCATGAGCTGTTCCGTGGAGTAGGCTAAAACAAACCCACTCTTAATACCACAAAATGTGTTCCGATTTTTTAAGCTGTAATCTCCGTTAAACCCCACTAAAACTACAATGCAAGGACAAATTTGCTCGAATTTTAATTGCCTAATTGCAAGATTCCATGCAAAACTAATATACGTGACTGAAACCTTGAAACCGTTCTTTATAATAGAGAACAGTGTATAAAACTGTATATTGTAATCTCCTTTAAACGTGTTTTCCATTAAAACAACATAAACGACAGCGAAAAATCACGCGCTTCCATGGAGATATTGTGCTTCCTGGAGTGATGATTGGGTGAAATGCAAGACAAAAGAAAGACAACTCAATCATGAGCACCTTAAATAAAATGGATGGCGAGAACCCGACAAATTTGTGTTAATGATTTTCTCATCGACTACAGTACAGTACTAAATTGATTCTAAAATTACACTTTCAAACTTCAACGACTGCCAGGCTAATATATAAAATAAAGATATTTCATAACAGAATCGGCGTCCTCATGAAATGGCCTACTACTAAAATGTTACGCTTTCATTCTCGAGGACTGAATTAAATGATACATTTAACAACAATTGTTAGAAATAAGGCAAGGTTATATTATTGTTAGTTTTACGAAGTTTTCTAACTAAAGACATTCTTATGAGGACGGAACAAATATTACAAATGAAATTCACCAACATCCGAAAAAATCCCTCTGGGAAATAAATTATTGGTAATTAAATCGGATTTGTATAGATATTATAACACTCTTTACTAATAAAATATACAAGTCAAATGATCAAAATAAATTATTCTTGTATAAAGACTTGAAGCTAGCCTTAAAACCAGAACTTTATTTATCCTGCAAAAACTTTGAACATAGGAAACTAATAACAAAATTCCGGATAAGTGATAATTCCTTAGAAATTGAGTCCGGCCTAAACAATACCCCGAGGATCTCGACTTTGTAATTTCTGTTACCTTCAAGAAATTGAAGATGAAACACACTTCTTCTTCTACTGTCATAAAAAGGCAAAGTTATTGTTCTGAACTAATGGAAGAATATAAAATTTCAATGATTTAAATAAAAGAAGAAAAAAAACTTATTCTCATTTTAAACCCAAAATTTTTTCGACGGGTCCAGAATCTAGGTTCTTTTTTAAAACAGTCAATTGAACTGAGGTCAGGGGACTTATGATATGTTATCTGTAGAATTGTTTGTTGTTATGTCTTTATTCCTGTTTTTTGTGACACAACCTGTTAAGATAGCTTAATGATAATAAATAAATAAAATAAATAAAATTTATAAAGAAAACATTTAATATAACCCCTACACGACATGTTTGACACTAATACGCGGAAATATTACCCCGCACAATTTTTCACGTTTACATTACGCAATAACATCAAAAAATACAAAAGAGAAACAATGCCCACAAAGCAATACTTGATAAAAAAATATATATATTATGAAAATAAATAGAAAAAAACTAACAAAATACGCATATTGACATATAATATTTATTTAAAATATGGCAACTAAAACCTGATTTAACTCCTTCATTTTCTCCTAAATATAAGCAGTTCCATATAAGTCATTAACATTTCCTACCCATACATGTATGCCGTCTCTTGACAGAATACTAAAATTTCTGGATGTATTTTTCTACAGATTTTCAAACATTTTAAGAACACCAAATTAGTGCCTGGCAAGTTTATTTTAAAAACTTATAGTAGCGTATAGAAATCAGTTCGCCTTCTTGCGAAAACCTTAACGGTTGGTTTAGTTTGAATGGTGTTTAACGCCACATTTAGCAATTTTTCAGCTTTATCATGGCGTCAAGGTTTTTGGGGGTGTCAGGCGGAGAAAACCCCGACCTTAGGTAGGAAAACTGGCAATCCTTGTCAATTAACATTGGAGTCGAGAACACAGTGCCAGCAGTGAGAATCGAATCCGCAATCTCAGTGTTTACAGACCACGTGATCAATATTAGACGAACTACCTTAACAACTCGGCCACCGCGGCCCCCAAAACGATGACGCAAACTGCATTTTCGCAAAGTACATTCATAAAATACCATTCAGTTATAAAATAATCAAGACACAGGCTCTCCTATTTATTTTTTCACTGAAATCGGTGTTTTCTGTAAATTGCTGGTTCTCCTTGGAATGACCAATACGCGCATTATATAAATATTTTGTTAAATGAAGACCGGTTGATTATTTGGTACGTAGAAATGTAATGTTCAAAATAATTGCATTTCGATCCTAGTGATCCTCACTGCTTTTAAATTATTTTGTGATGTACAGCAATAAAAAAAACTTTAAACCATGAAATTTAAAACGTCAAAGTTTATTACGTTGTAAAACGTCACTGATAACGTTGCTTTTTATGTTGGTATATATGCATATTTTCATCCTATTTATTTCCAAAAATGTTTAATATTACATGCCAATTTTATTAATATGAATTTTACAAGATCAAAACATTATCAACATTAAGAAAGAATGTCAATTTTAACATTTGTGTTTTTCATCATTCTCTAACTGTACAATGGGCGATTTACCGTAGAAAGAATATAGGACCGAATAGCGCTTTCACGGAAGAGGAAGTGGAAGTGATCATCTTTTAAATCTACTATAAAATGTGCTTTTTTTATCTTAACCAACTAATTACTAGAAACTATTAAATCATACTTACCACAGACAGTCAAGAACGTGTTAATATACAGAGAAGCATAAATAAATTTTAACGACTATTGAACATAACGAACGTAAAGATATTGTTGTTAAAGACATAAAATTAATTTCACAGGCTGTTAATGTAATGTTCATGTTATTGTTAGAATACTTGTAACAATTCAGGGGTAAATGAATGATTAGTTCAGACAAAACTACATTTTGTGGGTACCCATTACTCTACTAATAAGACTGAATAGAAATGGTCGACAAAAAGTGTTTATTTTAATTTAGTCTGTGTTGTTCACGTACAATAAAGAGCAAAAATTAGAAATTCTCACAAACATAACCAAATAAACACATGACATTGCTGATTGAACAATTTATGACCCCGCAACAAAATATGTCCGTGATATGCGCAGTAAATCGCGCAAATAAGGTACAGTATTACAGGTAAATATATGTAAAGAATTTCTTCTTTTGCATCTATAGCTGTCTGAAATGAAAATTTTAACAAATTAGACACATACGATTACAAATTAATATTTAATCAACTAGATTTTTAACTTTAACGCTGGGAAGACTATATTCATTAATATTACCGTTTAATAAATAGGTTTGACATAATTAAGAGTAAAGTTCTAAAAATTTAGCATTCAAAACTTTATCGTTTTGATTAACGACTAGAAACAATGTCTTATTACAAATATAACTAAACTGTAACATATTTCACTGCTATTGACAGTAACAAGTTATTCTAAAACCAGTAGGCATAACTGTGTTTCTTACAAAGATGTAAATTAACATAAGCACATAAATTAAAGCGAATAAATATATTTAAATTGACTAGGAAATATGATTTAACAAAGGCAAGAAGTAAAGTATTCAAATAAAAGACAACTTCATAAATATTTCATTGAGTATACTATTTATTTTATTGCTTAATGTCTAAGCTTTAATGCACAATAAAATACAATTATTTTCAGCATTAAAAAGCCACGGATTAAATTGAGCAATATGAAGGAAAAGTATATATACTATACTTGTCCTTATGTAGTTGACGTCTACATAATGTGTATATTGTATATTTAGTGTAGTTCTACTTATCCAATGTTGAAATAAATTAAATCAGTTCTTGTGCATTATAGAATAAAGCAATATATGGCTATCAACAATCGCAACTCACACAAATAATTCCAAACAACACAAAAAGTAATGCATTTTTCAAATATTAAATAATTTTAGAAATACAATTGCTTAAAATGTAAAATTAGATGCCGGAAATTCATATTAATATTATATTATATATATTCCTCTTTATAAAAATTAGTAATATTTTAACCAGTGCAAGATTTTATATATTTTATGCATTTTTAGTTTTGTTAAATTAATTTTTTAATTTAAATTATTTTTCAACTATCAAATGGATCAACAAAATAAGTAAAGTATACCTACCAGCAGAAATCCATTGACAGTCATTGATACTGAGAATGTATATTAAATCTTTATTCCAATGCCAATTGTAGTTGTTCTTGTATATTTTGGAGTCACAATAAACGACTTCTGTGAAAAACTGATATCGTACCCTGCGGTTACCCATTCATTCCATTTCATTACTGAGAACCGACAAAAAACTGGATTTTCGTTGAACAAACTAATAAAATAATATATATATATAAATATATCTGAAAAGGGATCCAAATTTTAGCTGATTAATGTCATTACTTTTTTGTCTTTGTCTTTCATATTTGTATTTTTTAAATCATACAAACATAAAATAATATAGGAATAATATATTTTTTAAATCATAAAAAAGTAAAACCAGGAATATTACACGGTTGAAAATTTGAAGTATAAAACTTTTAAACATTTCTATGTAGAATTCATAATAAACTGAAAAAAACCGATAATGAATCGAACAAAGCCACAATAAACCTATAGTGAACTAGCAAATCCATATAATGCATATGGTATGATGATAGATATAAATTAAACTACATTTAAATACTTACTCGTAAATAATAGCTTTCCTTAATTTGTTGCGTAAAAACCTACTTGTCTGAAATATATTAAAAAACGAGAGAATATTGTCCTCGTAATTTACTTTTGCAATTGTATTACCTCAGCGATTTTTTTTAAAGTTTAGGAATATTATAAAGTTGGAAATTGATCGCAGAAGACTTTAAATGATGACAAATTTCCATAATGAACCAAAAAGTCATATTGGACCCATGACAGTCATGTTCGAATAAAATCCATAATTAACCAGCTATAATACATACGATATGCTGATATAAATCAGTCTATTAGGTACCAACTGAATAATAATATGTATAAAGTTCGAGGTTTACCAAGAACTTGAAAAGGTGAAAATTTAACTATTGAAAATTAGCAAAGAAAACCGACCGAACAACAAGAGCCAAAAGTCAATGGAAAGTTACAAATACGGATATCGACAAACGCAACACAAAAACCAAAAACACAAAACACAGACAGAGAGTAGCCCAAACCCAATAAAAACAATGGATGCACTCATGTGCTCCGGAGGAGTAAGCATTGGTGGCATCTAATTAGGCACCCGTCGAGTTACTCATTGTCATGTCTAGGGAAAAGTCAAATCCAGGAATAGGAATCACTACCTATGACTCAGCGAAAATGTCAGATTGTATTTGAGACACTGATTTCCCATAACGATCAATTAAGTCATGGTGACGACAGTTAAGCAGTCAACAGCAGTGATCGGTCTAGAAAATCATAATACCGATAGCAGGATCTAGAATAACGTATAAGTAGTGAAATGTACACACCAGACGCTGGGACTGCTGGAATGTTGCTGCCGATGAACGGGAAGTTGACAATAGAAAATTGAAGTCATCACGCTTGTCGTAGAGTCTTGCTTGTAGTTTTCCTGAGTCTATTTCTAGAAGTAGGTCTAAGTTAGAGGCTGACCTTAGTGTATTGGTGTTGTCTTTAATTTCAAGCTCGCTAGGGTAAATTGAATGTAAATAGTCACCAAATTTTGCATAGTTAAGGGACCAAACATCATCAATATAGCGGAATGTTAAAATAAAGGTATGGGCCAGTGTTCTTCATCAGCAGGCCTTCTTGGATCTCAGCCTCATAAGAGTACAAAAAACAGGTCGGCGAGGAGAGGAGCACAATTAGTACCCATTGGAATACCAACAGCCCTTTGAAAAACGTGTCCTCCAAACATGACGAAAATGTTGTCAATTAGAAAATCTAACATATGACAGATTTGGTTTTCAGTATATTTAGTATAAGATTTAGAGTCAATAATGACGAAGTAAGTTCTGTCATGACTAATTACTAGGTATTTATATGGCATCTTTCCGTTTGTATTGAAAAAGCAGCGTTTTATAAGATCCTGAAGCCTATTTTTAAGCTGCATATGAGGGATGGCTGTATAGAGTGTCGAAAATCAAATGTTTGAATGCTGTTACAATGGGAAAGAGATCCAGACCTCAAGATGTCTATCAGGTCTTTTGAATTTTTTAATATTCACATTTCATTTATTCCACTCTTGGAGTAGAAAGTGTCGCTGTATTTTTGAAGTCTCGTTTTACTGTTGTTAAAATAGTGGTCGGGAGTTGCGATAGTGTTTTGGTAATACAATTAGATGATTCTGCTATAAAAGGCTGTTTGTATGGATTTTTGTGAAGGTTTGGTATCCAATAAGGGGGAATCACAATCTTCGACTTTGATTTTGAGACCAAAGGATGCCAATACTGATTTGTGATTTTCAATAATCACCTCTTTTGAAAGCGCAGTGAATGTGTAAGTAAGATAGCCAAGTGAACTGTCGATGCCTAACATTAATTTAACACTCTATGTAATGGTTTTTTGCAGATAAAAATAATGCTGTTAGGGGCTTTATCTGCTGGCACAACAACATATTTGTCATGAATGTCAGACAAAGTTTTAAGAGCATCAAGATTTCTGAAGATTTATGATGCTTTAGTACTCATAGACCTTCTTAAACGACTTATTCTTAATGACCCCAAGGCCTTTACCCACTCTGAAAAATTATTAACCTCCTGGTCCTCTTGTTTTGCCCATTTTCTGGCATAGTCCTCTATTGAACCCATCAATAATTTAAAGTTATACTTCCAGTTGATGGATTTATATTCACGGTAATTTGGTCCTTTGGACAAAATATTGCGGCGTCTTTCATTGTCAACAATTTTAAGATCTTCAGTTATCACGTGACATTAAGGGCTATACATGAATAGTGAATTGTGGGAAGAGCAGTCCGGGGTGGGGGATAATTCATATCCAGTTGTTATATAATCATTTGAACGAGCTGAAAATCGCATATAATTCTATGAAAAAAATGTTCAAAGCACTTTATTTATGAGATGTTGGCGGCAACTAAACGTCTCGTTTCACTTGTAAAGTTTTGTTATTATCACATTAAAATGCTATGTATTGTTCGTCATGCCATAATTTGTACTTGACAAACTAGCGTTGAGAACAAAAGAACCACGCATTGATTATTGACTTTTTCTCACATTCGATGGGAAGCTTGAACTAGGATTAGAAATTGATGAAAAAAACAAGAGACTAGAAATTTTCTTCAAACGTATAATATTACAATATTAAATAAATTATATGGATATTTTGAATTTTACGAACTATTATAATAAAGAATTACCCAACTTGTAATACTTTTTAGTATTAAAATTGTGTTTTCATTGCGCCATCTCATTTGCCAAAATTAATGTAGTGTGTTAAATTGTTCTCGTCCTTAATACATCTCAAATATTGCACACTGGCATAGCAACCTATGGTATGGACTAAAACAACATTTTTAATAATACAGCATTTTGGTCGAGTCGTTAAGGTAGTTAATAATCTATTATCGATCAAGTGTCGGTCAACACTGAAATTGCAGGTTTAAGCCTTACTATATGCAGGCTGTGCTCGATTCGAATATCAATTGACAGATTTCCAGTTTATTTCCGAAGGTCGGTGGTTTTAAACATATACTCCGGCTTCCTCCACAACTGAAAACTTAAAGCCATGACATAGCAAAAAAAAATGCTGAAACTGGCATTAAACTCAATTCATTATAAAAAAAAATATCGCATATTTATGGAGCTTTTCCTTGATTAATAAATTTGTCTAATTCTGGATTTGTTATAGCCACTGTCTTCAGTTTTGTTGATTGGTCAGCTTCCTTTCTATTTTTCATTGTATTATATTACTAATGGATTCGACAACTACCTGATAGTCGAAGCCGCTGGTCAAAAATTGAACAAATCAAACTAAAAAAAGTAAAACAGACCACTCTAAAAATAATAAGGAAAGGAACTAGATGTTCCGGAATGGAGGCGTTTGCTGTGTTACATGTATTAACGACACCAGTAGATTACTGTTAAACATTCCTTAAAAGTAAGTCGATATCGGTACATGGAAAAACAAACAGATTGCAACTAAATACCGATAAACCATACATGTGATACTTATGTAGTATTCTAATATGACGTGCTTTAAAGGCTTTGAGACCACAACTGTGGTAAAAAAATGATTTATCTATGAGCAACACGCGCTGAAAAGGGGGTGTTTTAAATGGCTGTTCCTATTACAAAACTGTAACTCCCACCGGAAAGCTATTGCATATGACGTATAAATCTTATAAATAGCGACACGCGGTATAATTATCCGTTGCAATATATCGTGTGTCACATTGACGGAACAGCCAGTTTATTTCGGAAATGATGTTTTCTATAGGTACGAAAATATTATAAATGTACTCTAATTGTCTTATTAGAATAGAAATAATTCACGGAGGCTCTGATTTATCATTGTTTTACCACGGGATGACCATTTATGTCGTTATTTTATCCCTCGCTATCGCTCGGGATCAAATAATACGACATAAATGGTCACCCCGTGGTAAAACAATGATAAACCACAGCCTCCGTGAACTATTTCTTAATTTTGCGCCAAGAACATTATAACAAATATTAAGACCTTGCAATTGAAATAGGCTTTACTTGTCATATGTGATATTTAAACTGTTAAAGCTGGAGGAGACTGAATTTGCTATAAATAAAGATAACATTGAAAGACAAGTTGGCAAGTTTGTTCAGTCCTTTTCATAATACGAGTAAACTTAACAGCATATGACTCCAAAACCATAGCTGTACAAAATGGTGCACAAATAGTTCACATAGTTCTCACAGAAATGTTTATTATCTGTTTAAATGTGTAATGACTAAAATTTGACATATAAATCTTAGATTATAAAGGCCATCAAATTAGACCTACTTACAAACGATATAGACTTGGATTGTCATCAAAGGCACCATTCTCTATAAATGCAATCATATTTCTTTCAAGGTTTCTGCAATAGTTAAATGATGCATTATAATGACAAAAATGTTGCTTAAATTAAATAATATTGACCTGTCACTATACGCGTTTCATAGCTGCAGAACCGCGGCTCTTACACATGTACGGTTCTTTGCATTTTTTGTTTGGCAGACCCTAGAGCTTCGGATTGTTTTTATGTAAAACTTGCGACTGTTGAGAAACGATTTATTGAAGCGTCAATAAATGTGATCGGATGCTAAGTCACCTTACTTGACGTGTTTTCTATACACTGTACCACTTTAACAATGCACGATGACGTTTATCCTTCTATTTATATCTAATAATTTATCATTTTTAACATATCCCGCCCGTCTTTCTTTGTGAAAATGCGTTCTTGGTGAACGAGATGTCATATCGGCATCGATAACGGTGACGATACGACTGTGATCACGATACGAAAGATGGCACGAAGCTGGGTGTGATTTCTTAAAACAATTTTTAGTAGATTTTAATATTATGATAAACGTCATCGTGCATTATTAAAGAACTACACTGTAGAAAAAACTAATGCATTAAAAAATGAACACTATGCTCATATACACTAAAGTTAGAAAAACAGACTGTACTATTATTTTTCAAACTGTACTGTTGAAATGAACATGACATTATAAGCCGAATGTTACTGTCGTTTTAATCAGATGCTATGTTTGTGATTTGTCAGATTGACGGTATAATTTAGTCCTATAACTCGTAATGTAGCAATAAAAAAAATATAATTTTGAACTATTTATACCAAATTCAAACACAATATTCATATTTTTTACGTTAGTAACGTTTCAGATATTGCGAAACTAACTAGAAACAAAATTTATTGAAGACATTTCTTTTTTTGTCTTTGAAAATACACATGGAAAATCATATATTGATCTTTTTTCCGTATATGGTAATCTTGACCTTATTTGGGGAAAATCGTGCTAATGTGCATACTGTAAAAACCATTTCGTAGTAAGAATCCAGTAATTTACAGTAATTTTCATACTAGACCTTCCCTAGATGCAACACACCATTTTCGGTGTTCTCAATGTTTTTGATGTAGTAAAGCACAGTTGGTTATTACAAACGGCAATAATTATCATTACGTATCAATAATGTTTGATCTTAAATACGAAACCGATAAAAAATGATGACACTGTCAACAGATATCAAGACTGATCCTGGCTGATTATATATGCAAAATGACGGGAGTGATTCACTCCAGCTTCGGTACATTACAAGCGAGGGTATGATTATTCGTTCTAATGAAATAATATTACAGTCATATTCTAACTGCAGTATTTCTGTCACCGATAACAATAAAATGGACAGATCTGTGTTTCGTTGAAAATTGTTCCAATTAGATTGTTAAAAGTGAGTTTCATTCATCATTTTATAATTGACTGGATTTTTATCTTTTTTTTCACATAACATTCCTTAATTTTGATTGCAAAATCTATTTTGTTAATTAGTGCATTTATATCTGCACGTGTCATAATTTAGCACATTACTATGATAAAAAGTACATAATGCCATAGTACACATAGCCAATGTCAATAAATAAAAACTTAACTGATAATTGCTCATCAAGTATTCACTAAATTGCATGAAATTGTCAACAGGAGGCAAAAGTACAGTGTTAACATGAAATAGTTAGCCATAGAGTAGTGTTTACATAGTGGGTTTATTAAGTTCAGTTACTGTCTTACTTGAAGGTATTTGTATGGTGAAAAGGCCGAGTGAGCGTTTTTATCGCAATTTCAATTTTTGACATAAAATATATTAGAATATAATCCTTGCAAACATTTTAATTACAATTATTTAGCCTATGTTCAACATGCTGAATCCCTATATGTTTCGACAAATGTTTTACTTGATAGTATTTTAAATGTACAGATATATTGTCAAAACATATATGACCAAAAAAAGTCTTATAGTATGCATCATGTTGTTCAGGAAATTCGTTTTTGAAAAGAAATTGTTATAAGGTAGAATGAGTACTGCTTGTTATGAAGAATGAACTTGTTACTTATATATTATCAAGTCTTGATTGTAGTCCTCTAACATCAGAAATATCATGTGTATATCTAAATAGAAATCACACTTACAGATCGTTGAGTTGGCGAAAGTTTTTAAAAGTTCCGTTTCGAATCTCTGTAAATGCATTGTTATCCATCCAGCTACAAAACAACGAACTCATTATCAAAAATATCAGAAATTGAAAATACAATTCGTAACATGTATTACGTTTATGAAAAATCTCAGTTCTACACTGCCCAAAACCTAAATATAATTGTATATCGTTTAATCAATAAGGGTTTTGCTAAAATCTTCATGATTTGAAATAAACCTGATGAACATGAAAAGGAGGCTGTACGTTTATAGTTGTTCAAAGTTCAACCAGAATACATGTAATACGTCATGTAGAAAGATTTTGCCAGAATGGTATATTGATGATAAAAGCACTACAATATGTAGCCTATTTTGGGGTTTAATCGCCATTGATGAGTTAAAGACGAACGCACTTCTGCAAAGTAAATTTTATAACCTTGGTATTCTTAATGATATTTATTCTGTACAAACGGACTCGTATTATCCATCCATACAAACTATACCGCAAGCGGTAGTGGCTGATGTTTTAACGAGTTAGGTTGATTGAATATTTGCTTAATATTTCCGATCTGTTTGACCCTCTATTTTTTAACTGATTAAGTGTTAGCAAACTAGATGTTGTCCGAATATTTAGCTGAAAGTAATACTGCTGCAAGACGTTTATCCAGCATTCAAATAAACAATTCAGTCAATAAATCAATTACGTCACACATGTTATCCGTCAAACTTACATAAGATACAAGTTTGAGATCGAAATGTCGCTATGAAGATTATTAAGCAAATCGAATGACAAATACCTGTAACAAATAACATAGAAAATTATAAATATATGCATTTTGATTGTTTAATTATAGTTGAGACATGTGTCGTTGAATCTATTTAAAATAGACTGTACTTTAATCCAATTGTTAAACAGATTAATTAAAATCAATAAATATAAATATTATATCTTAGCTGGTTAGATATGAGTATTTAGAATATGTGAGCACAGAATGATGACTTTATGGTCGACTTAAATTCAACAAATTAAATTTTCCAACATACTGTGAATTTGTTTTCATCAATAATATACACATGGCATAAACAATAGCAATATATTTATCAGTTATCCACAATAAGTAAAAAAGAAATTTAAAAGCATAGATAAAAAATATTACTTACAGGTTATATAGATTTTCAGGAAGTATCCTTACATCAATCTGTGATAAATAATTATTTGCAAGGATTCTTAAAAATAAATAACAACTTGTAAAGATTTTTCTATAAATATACGAAATTGTAATCTAAAAATGAAGCAATGATGTTTTTAAAAAAAGCTGCTAATAGCGTCTAGATTTTTGAAAGAACCTTTTTCTGAAAAATAGACGTACTAATACATTGGTTCAACGTGTTGTTTTTGTAATTATCAGTTAACTTAGTTTTGTTAAGTGTAACTTTTTCTACATTTGAAGCAAAACATGCAACTTATTATCGGTGTTAACTTTATTCAGGAAAAAGTTATTCATATGAACGAATAACAACAAATAAGCTATAAAAAGGTTAATTTAAAAAAGAATGAATTATTTTGTCCTTATATCAATATCACGTCAACATTTAATCGAGCGTAGACGTCTTTCTATTTCAGTCCAAAAGATAGATTTATCGACATTGTGTTTTTCTTGAATAGTGACCACTAAGGTTATATATAATTTTTTATAGGTATATCTAGCACATTGTATTTAAAATCTCGTTTCATATCCGCGATAAATGTCGGTTATTGCAACAAAAAGCAACATATACCAATATGTATATATTGAATAAATATCATCAGATAGTTTCTTACAAAGAAAGTTAATTTAATAAATTGTTTTTATCGCGTAATTTGACTCTAACTCGTTTTATTTGAAATCATGCAAAAAAGAATATAAGAACTATTACATAAATAACTCGCGTAGCTCATTCATACTTACATTGTATAAAGGCCATTTGGGAAAATCTTTCCTGGGACATTGCTAATAAAATACGTGATAAGTACAGAGTGCTACAAAATATTAACATATATATATACATTAAAGTATCACTGAGAATTCGTCAACGGGCCGCGTCAAATGACATCGTAGTAAGGTTCAAAGGTTCTTATATTTTATTGCTCGTTTATTTATACACTATTTTATAAAACTTTCTTTTAGAAAAAAGCTTGTTTGATATTCAATTCCATGACTTCAGAAAACATTAAGAATAATTTGTATACCAGACTATCAGAGACAAACGTGTTCAACTATGTTCAAATTTACATAAGAGATACAGGACGATTTCTTCGTGACTAATTTTTCAGTACTCACATTACTATAAGTACGACCAGATCTTTTTCTTTTTTTCGTTTTTTTTACTTTATTTGTGTATTTATGCGTTTATTTTACCTTTTGTACTCATTTTCGTTTTTTCCTTCTGCTTGTTTTGTTTTGTTTTGTGACAACCTATTCATTCTGTTTATCCTTAATATTATAAATTATTTGAGTTTATCAGTACACTCATTATATTTTCACCTTGGTACACGTATGTACATATATACTTATATAATTTGTGTAAATTTATATTATTGTCTTGAAATGTATTGTATGTATTATGTAAGGAGAAGACGTCCTTAGTTGTATGACTTGTGTCAGATCTTTTTTGTCTGTGTTTGACAATAAAATGTTTAATTTAAGAACGTAGTAAAGTACTTTAGATATATCCTAAAATGAATTCTGCAATGCTGTATGGCATCATTTACCATGGCGAGCTTGAAATTAAAGACACCACCAATACACTTAGGTCAGCCTCTTACTTAGACCCACTTCTAGAAATAGACTCAGATAAACTACAAACTATGCTCTACGACAAGCGTGATAACTTCAACTTTCCAATTGTCAACTTCCCGTTCATCGACAGCAACATTCCAGCAGCTCCAGCGTATGGTGTGTACAATTCACAACTTATACGTTATTCTAAATCCTGCGATCGTTATTTTCGATTACCTAGACCGATCACTGCTGTTGACTGCTAAACTACTCAAACAAGGGTTTGTTGTACCTAGGTTGATGTTATTTCTCCAGCTCCTTTCTCAATCCGTGATATAAAGTTTCCTTCGAGATACCTGGAATTAAGCATTTACTATATAAAATATGTGAACAACATTTTGCTCTAAACTTAATACTTGTCAATGTCGTTGCATTTCCTGTAAGAACACCTTATTAAATTTCTTCTTGGGAAAATCGTGTTACTTTTCCTCCTAAGTATTTTTCTACCACTGTTTACGTCCATACATTTGGAAGAAAGTACGACAAATATTTCAATGTTTTTATAACAGGAGTCGTAGTTACCTACAATCTAGCGAACGTAAAGTCGCAAATAGTTGCATTATATGTGACCTTGTAGAAATTTGCACATTATTTGATGTCTAATGATTTTGATGGCTTGCATTTTGTCACTGTTTGTACTGTAACTATTCTAAAATCAATATTATTTTACATTCAAGACATAAATTAAACAGTAATTATTTAAAAAATTAGACGTTAAAAGCCAAGTGGGATTCTTGATTTTAGAAAGATGATGGCATTAATTGTGAGCTCATAAACAATAACTAATGTTGAATAGTCGTTTGTTTTTAAGATACATTTGGTGTCCTTAAATGCACATTTATGTAGGTTTAAGCTTAAGCTTTGCTCCTCTTCCACCTATTGAAAAAAAAAATTTTTTTGTGTAATAAGAACTTATGGCCTTTAATCGAGATAATGTTGATTACCTCCTTTCTCATTGATTTTGCTTTTTAGACGCATATCGACAGAGATTTGAATTTTATTGGTTCGACGTTTTTATAAAAACAAGTTTAATGCTAACGTGCACAGTATTTAATTTTGTGCATATTCATTCTTTAAAACAACATTAAAAGATATATTTGTTAGTCTAATACTTACAAATGTTGGAGATACATATAGCAATTACTAAATGTCCCATTGGTAATTTCTGTCAGTGAATTGTTGTTTAATGAACTAAAATATATGAAGTAATATCAGCAAAATGATATTTTTGACCACTTTCACTAGTTGTAACTAATGTAATAGGTTCTAATGGGGAAAGACTATTGTTTCTTCGACCCATTTTACTACAAGACTGGTTACAAACGACTGTTATTGGATATACCTGATAGCCATAAAACAAAGCCTCATATTGCCTAGATTGGCCAACATCTGACTGGTAGATTTGACTTTTACTGTAAGCTTGGCAAGATGTCAGATTTCAATATTTTAAATTAAAGAATGGAGTTATCTTGGTCTTATTGTCGTTATCTTTTTTTTTAATTTTTAATATTTAAGGTGTCAATTTTTCAGTTGGTGGACGTTACTTATATTGATACAGTTTACAAAAATATCAAAACTACACACACACACACACACAAACAAACAAACAACTAAAGATTCCTGGTTTTTGAAAATTATTGAAAGGTTTGACTTCAAAAATTTTTATTCTGCTGGGAATATGTTAAGCTTAATTGACCATTAATCGATATAGTAGGTTCGTTAATATACTTCGGGTTAAATTAGGGAGGTCGGTAATATGCCTCAATAACGTTATTTATATTCTGACGAAACGAAGACGAAACTGTAGGTTTTATCACTTTTCCATTTCAGTAGAAAACCGTTTGAACTTAAATTAAAAATTAAAATATATCTAGAAAAGTAGAACACATAGGAATTCAGAATATTTTTTTAGTTTTATAATAAAAACTTGATTTAAACCATATTTACCGAACGTCCGAAGTAGAGTCGTTGACAATAAATCGTCGACATGAAGATTTGTGTATAAATAGATGACAGTTTTCTAAATTAAATCCACTAGCTATAATCCGACCGAATTTGTTCATGGATGGCTTCAAAATTGCATCAGTTTAAACTATTAAATTTACAAAGCAGATACAAATAGTGATTTTCATTTTTTTACCAGTCACTTTTTTCATATTAAACAGCATAAAAACTTAAAGAGATAAACATCAAGACTTTTTTGTAAAGCAACAAAATAAATTGACTACAAATGTTGGCATAACTTGGTACTTCTGGCAAAAATCAGAAAACAGGCAATTTTCAGCACATTAAAATGGTTATAACTTTTGAATTGCTTTACAGATTTACATTATGTAGCTGACCTCCCTTGTTATACGGATAAAAACTGATATAAATATTGATACTTTTAAAGAAAGAACTTCTACAGTAAAATCTGTATAAACGGGCAATTTATGGGGCGAACAATGAAAGTGAAGATGAAAAGGCGGGGCAGGAGACAACAGACACCAGTGTAGCAAACTCGATTTATATGTACTGAATACATGAAAGAAATGTAATATTTATCGTATATATTGCATATATGATAGTAATAATTTCTCAATAGTTTAGAGGAAAAACGTGTGAAGGGTTCCTTCATTTTTCTCCATTTTTCTTCGCACGATCGTGTCCTCTGTCAGTGATTACATAGGCAAAAGAAACTCCAGGTAAAAATCGTCTTTACTGTACAATACTTTGCAAAGTGTATGATGTGTGGTAGAATATCCTCGTGTAAAAATTCCGATCCTGTGTTGTCTATTTCTATCTCTACTTCATCATCACTTTCAGTTAAACAGATCATGGTAAATTGTGTTGGTTAAACTGTTTAATAACATTCTTCTCCTATTTCCCGTTGTAAAATTTTTCTGTTGGTACCTATCTTTCAATCTCGAAATCATTTCCTCCAAAGTTAACAGTTCATTTGAGTCTGACCCTTGACGCAAAATACGAATCAGCTGATCAAGTGGAACGTTATCAGTTGGGCTATCATCGTCTTCACTGGCTTAGTCTGTAGGCCATGTAGTGGGAAACCGGCGTCTCAAAAACAATAAATTATCATTGTGGCCTTTGTTTCTCTCCATGATCGATTAGTCAAATGAATTTGCATTAAGTATGTGTATGTTCTTTGTGATTGAATTTTTGTTGTCACACATGTCAATTTTGGCAATAAGATGTTTCAACATACGTTTTCTGTATCTAGCCTTGAGTACACGAATAATCCCAAGATTCAATGGTTGCAGTTTTTATTTTATACACTGGTTCATGAATAGGAGTCACTTTTGAAATTTTTTGTTTTGGGTTAATCAATTACATGCGCCTTCAGGGAGACCTCACAAAACATGTAAATTACCTTGTTTGGAAAGCTACCGATTGATATAATAAATTAATCAGTTAAATAGATAAATTTTAATTGAGAAATGTGTAGTGGGACTTGATATAAGGGTAATTCGGAATACACGAGGTCGGTTTAAACAGGTTAAATAAACGAAGGACTTTATGGGAAAACTTGGGACAAAAATTTTCGGCCGGAATCAACACGGAATCGATTTATTCAGGGTACGGTTTAAAAAGTTTTACTGTTCTATGAAACATTACCTCAAATAAAGACAAATTTAAGAAGATGGTTTCTGTGTAATTCTATTACTTTCACAAAAAGACTACGCCTTTCCACTGTAAAGGTCTTCTCATTTGAAAAATCACTGTAACGATCGATTATTTACCCATTATCGATGATATTATATCTCTTATTGTATGTTCAGTTCAGTTTTGATATGTTTGACATATAATATACACAGGAAAACCAGTGCAATTATTGCAGGATAAAAGATATTCCTAAAATAAAGTTTTAATAGTTTTACAGTTTCTAAAATTGTACGCTTGGTTCAGAGAATGTGAGCCAATTTAAAAAGTGTACTGTTACATTCAAGTCATATATGTGGTACGTCGAATTAGGAAGATACTGCATATGCGCTTTAAATGTACTTTTAACTAGGAGATATACATCACAGTCAAAACAAGAGATACGTATATTATTTTAAAATAAATAAAAGCAGATTTTAAATCTTTTAATCATTTTGAGATTTTGAACGGCTTTTCAGCACAAACGATTTTGACCAATTGTTTCAAAATAACAACGCAAAAATTTGATATATAGTCTGTTTTTATCAGGCAGCCGAATTAACTCCCATTGTTGTCAAAAAGGCAGAGATTTTGAATGTTTTCAGTCAACTTCAAGTAAGATTAAGACTACACCCATCTGTCTATTACGTGTTACCCAAGAAATGAGGTCGATCGTCTGACAAATTGTCAACAATAATTAGTCGTGCTAGGATTGATTAAAAGAGCATATCGAAAATAAAGTATGTCAGTAATAGTTTTAATATGTACATGTATCTGTAAAAATATGTTTTAACAAAGCCACTTGTAACTGATTGATTTTTTCGATGATTGCTTCATGTCCAATAATATGTTTGGTAACACATATAAGAAGTCTGTTTTGTGCATTTCTATTTGTTACATTATATTAAAAAGTGAGTAACTAAAAACCGGAAAAATAAGAGTATCTGCCCAATTAAACTTAAAAGCGATAATAGACCGTTTTTCCGTTATTGAGTTCGACTTTTAGGATCTACCAAGACAAAAGTTTATAGCTTAAGATGCTGCATTGTTTTGATTTGCACATCTTAATATTAATATGGTTGAATGATAATATCATATGATGACACATATTTGAATTGGGTTTTTCATCATTCTGGAATCAAATTCAATGATTGTGAAATGTTGTATCTACTAACGTTTCGGACGTCTGCACGATCATTGTGATATTCTGTTTAATATACAATTTCTTGTCTATCATTAATTAAATTATATTTAAGAAAATGTGTGTTCTGTGGTATTTGTCATTATTCATAGTAAAATCGAATATTCAGATAATTATAGAATAACGAAGGCAAATTGAGGCAAAAATAAAGCTGAAATTTAATTTGTTTCTTTAAGTGTCTGAACATTTATGATACCCAAACTGAACGGAGTAACATTATATTCACTTTTTTATATGTATTTTCTTTCAAATGTATTATCTGTAATATATGATTTTTTACTTTCAGAATCTGTATACTGGTTGGCAACATTGGCACAAAGTCTAAATCGGACAAAAAATTACCATCTAGATACCTACATATAAATAGTGCTTTTAGTAATTTATAATCTCTAAAACAATAGATTATGCAAGGAACAATACATATTTACACATCGCAAATTCGAACTGTGCACGACGACACACTGTAAAACCATAAATTATTTAATATTTTGATATTGATTGTAAATCATGTTTGGCAAACAATGAAGAACATTACATTTGTTTTATTTTCTAAGTGGTCAAATTAATATAAAAACTTATAGCTTTATCAATGCCTTCTGATTAGTATGATCTCGAATATGTATCTTTGCCAGCACATATTCTAAGCATGCATGGCTTAAGACAAATATTCATTAGTGTTCAGTATTACACACTGTTGTAAAAATAAATAAGACATTGAATCATTGTGCTGCATGTCTCATATTCTACAACGCCTTATTATTATTTTTGTGTTAATTTACACGGTTATAATATAATTTGAAATTGTATTAAACCTTAAAATTTATTATGACCAACATTGAAGATTATACCTAACCTCTACGAACCTTATTAGCTCTTATTTTAATTTGTCAAATTGTTTTTTATTAATTTCATGTTGAGCAAGCGTGTGGAGGTTGCTTGTCGAGTCAGTAGGGTTGTTTGCTCAAGCATTACAATTAAAGTTGGTATTTAGTTTATCTTGATTTCATTACACAATGCTGCCTCCAGCTGCTTACAATGAAATTTTACATTCAGATATATCAACCCTTAAAAAAAGTCCACATGACGCCAAGAGGTCAATTATACAAGTTATTTTTAGTTATCATATTTTAATTATAAAAATCATCGAAACATCTACGTAATCGTAATTATGAAAAATGTGATACAAGTTAAGGTTTCTTAACAATGGTGTGCAGCCGGCATCTACGTTTATGCTGAAACGCATCTCAATAAACTTGAAAACATACTGACCAATATTTTGTTGATTTTGGAACTGAATAACAGCTCTAAAGCTTTTGTTTTGTTTCTTTGTATATGCTACTTTAAGAACTTTTGCAGTATGAAACCTTTGCAGTATGGTCCACAAATTCCTGATGATAACACTTTAATGAACAATAAGCCAGGTGTATTGTTTTAATTGATTGCTGCTTATTATTTTCTATATACAAAAAACATATCGCGCAACAATAAAAGAAAA
This sequence comes from Limnoperna fortunei, assembly GCA_944474755.1. NCBI lineage: Eukaryota > Metazoa > Mollusca > Bivalvia > Mytilida > Modiolidae > Limnoperna > Limnoperna fortunei. The sequence goes on along the minus strand of OX104116.1, from coordinate 43,346,323 downwards.
CATGGAGCCAAGTGAAAAAAAACATAATCTTAGTCTATAAATTCTGAAACATCCCAATTAAGTATACAATCTTTTATTATGAAATAATGTTTTTTACAACTGAAAATTATTCTCATTCAACTGAATAAAACTGTCCTGGTCAACACAGGCCATCAAGAGGATATGTTTGATTATGTAAGGAAAAATACATGGCACACAATCAGATCGGGGGTAATTTTTAATATATAATCTTTTTTCGTTCTGTTGTGACAAAAACATCTAATTAAAACAACCATATGACCTTCATAACTTGTAATGTAGTTTTTGTGCAATAGTAGCTGCATCTCAAAAATATTATTGTAATCTTTTTCTTCCCGATTCACGACAGTGTTTCCAAGGATATCCAAAAACGTCTTTTTCCCAAAGTTATCAATCATGATATGATCTTTAAAATAAGCGTCTGCATTATATACTAAAGAAAAAGATAAAGGAAGTTACAATTTTAAACTGTCCTTTGAGTTAACTGTGTAAATGGGATAGTAGTAGTAAGGATAGTTACATTGATATCTGAAAAATGTTGTTTTTGTCATCCTTGATATTTTTTTGTAAACGATTAAGGGTTTGAGTTAAACTATGAGAGAATCTGTAGACTTTCAATTTTTACAAATTCATCTTAATGTTTAGTGACATGCAAACAGGTTTTCCCTTAAGGCTTTCTAATTTCCGGAATTTACTTATTGTTTGTTAACTTGTTCTCGTTCTTGATATGCTAAATACTTCTTGCTTGGCGATAAAAAATTAATTAAATACCTCTGAGATTTCTAGTAAAGAAGGCATACAAAACTGCATTTCAAGTGAAATAAATAGCTTGTTCTTTTGTTAGGTTTACTTTTGTTATTCTAATAAAGTTATTGAAACATTTATCCAATTTATCTGACTTTTTCAGAAAACAAACTGCATGACCATTCTGGATCCTTGTATGGATACAGCTGTATTATAGCTTATCTTCCCGATTCAGACATTGCATTTTCTTTCTTAATGTGACAGAGATGAATGGGTCAATGCATTTAAGCTATGGCTTGATATTAACAGGAATTTTAAAGCTAACAAAAATGCATTTAATTTAGACATCGACACACCTTTACGTAGTGTGTTTCTTTCTAACAATATAGTATCATTCGAGAATATGTCTCAGGAAAACCAGTACACAACTCTTCAACTGATGTCCATGTTTGAGAAATACAGGTTTACACAAGTGGAAGAAAACTTGAACCGCGGTACAATGTTTTTCTGTCACAATGCAATAATATTTGTTGCATTTGTTTAAACTTTAATATAAAATGAGAAATATGATAAATTATGGAATTTCAAGTGGTCAATGAAGCTTACATGTTTATGTTCTAGTTGCTGTCCCCAAAATTCTGTAAAATTGCTGGTTAGAATTGCAACTGTACGGTTTCTCTTGGGTCTCGTAAAGTATCACTAGATTTTCTGCAGTTTCATAAAGTTTTTATCCAGTAAGAAAGCCAGGAAAACTGACAATCACTGCCCGTAGTTGGACCAAATTTTAACATGCGATTGTCATTTATCATATAACATGGACACAATATTGTCAAAAACGTCAAGAATCTCCAAAAATTAGTAGGTTGTTCCGATATGGAATGCATAATGTCATTAAAGACTGAAAATTGTAAATTGATATTCGATTGCATAATTGCTTAAAAGTAGCGAACGCTATTTGAGTTATATTCAAGACAAGAGCAAGTTAACGAATGCAAAAAACATTAGGCTATAAAGCTTGACTGCCTATAGAAAGTAATGGAAAAATGTGTAGGAACATGGAATTTAGAATGTTGTAGCTGAAATACACATTTAGTATATTTGTTTTGGTTTACACACTCGCTGCGGTCTCATGTTTGTTTCGCATTCCATATACACAATATACCCAAAAGTATAGATAATATATCTATATGAATGCATTTTAAACAATGAATAACACGCGGAGATTAGTAAAAAATTTAATTTCACTGCTTAATTTAAAAATGACAAAATTGTTCCGCTCTTTTATGTTATGGAATAACAATTGTAGTATTTATAAGTAGGCGGTCTTTTCCAATAATTGGACCCAAATGAAGGTAGTTTGCTGATTGTTGCATTTATTACAAATCAATATTAAATGGTATTGATTCTCCACCAAGTATAATTAAACATTCGACAAAAGCAAAGATATGTTTTTTTTCAAATCTATCTACCAAATGCAATATTTATGTATATGATAAAACTCTGACAAAGTTACCGATTTAACAGTCACATTAATATACATATTAGTATTGAAATCTGTAAGGAACAACAACCAAAAGTAAAAAACGCCTGTCGAAAAGAATAAAACACATTTATTTCAATAAAAAGTGACAATGTAAATCCTATTCTTGAATTTGACTTTTTACTAGACAAGACAATGAGTAACTCGACGGGTGTATGATAAGAGACAGGCAATGCTTAATCGCTTAACCAACTGTGTATACCCATGGTTTTTACTGTGTTTGGGTTACTCCATTGCTGTAGTTGTTTCGTGTTGTATATGTTTGTCTACATCCTGATTCGTAATTGTCCCTTGATTTTCGGCTCTTATTGTTCGTTCAGCTTCTTTGCTATTTTTCTTTTTTCCTACATCGGTAGTATTGATATACACGTGATACTACCGACTTTACTATACGGTTGTTAAACCTGGTACGAACTGAAGCTAGAACACCTGAGCATAGTTGGCCTTCCTTTTACGTATGAGATTGTAAAACCCAAACTTGACTTATTTTGTAAACTTTGTAATTTACATATTTTACATGCTACTAAAAAGCCTTGTACCCGATGTTACTGCATTATGGATCAATACAGCAATACTTGTACAATACGTCCTTTTTAAAGATATAATCGCCCTCCTTACGGAAGGTGAAAATTGTAATGATCACCTAATTTCGTAAAACATTAGGACACTATTAACCTAGTTGCGAAGCGGCAAAATATAAACAAAAAGGGATGGCATTAGAAACGCGGTGCAAAGAGAAAATCGTGTTATGTTGTGCCTAGAATTCAAAGCCGACACTTGAAGGAACAATATCTAATATAAATTGATGGATAGGGATTTTATGCCTTTATTACTTTGAAAAAAGACCGTGTGTTGTGGAGAAATGGATACAAATGGTAAACAGGCTAGACAACTATAAACGTAAACCATGACACAGAGTTTGGAGCAGACACTTTATCGGTGGCAAAAACTGAGGAAAATAATATACAAGATCTTGTCTCTAAAATAAATGATGAACAGGCGCTGAAGAAAAGACCCGCTAATACTCTATAGAACTAGAAACAAGGGAAATACTCACTCCCAAGACTTGATACCTCCATGACTCATAGCTGTAGCAACCCTGTTCATCACACAGATCTTGAAGATTTGTCATACTTGCACGGAAAATCGGAAAGGGGATTTAAAAAAAAATATCACATATGGAAATAGTTAAAGAAAATATAAATAAAGATAAATTGGATATTATTCTGACATGGGAAAAATCATAGCTCCCTATCAGAAAATTATGGTTAAATGGTGTGTCCTTAATTTTTAATACTTATAAGTAATTTTGTTTATTTTTCATTCAATGATCGTTTTACTAATATTTGTATTTATCTAAAGTTGAAAATTTATGTCACATATCACTAAAGTTGAAATGCTCTTTGTTGTCATTAAACATGTGTATGCTAATAAAAAAATATTTATAAAATATGATAACACCATAGGTTTTAAATACTTTTAAATACTTTGAGTGTCATCAATACAAATATTTAGGATTTGCAGATTTTTATGAATTTTGTATTTGAATTTTGTATATTTTTAAATTTCAGATGAAGATAAACCTGAGTTCAGGGTATCAACAGGCATTCTTAAAACCAGAGATGCTTATATTATTACTGATGAAAATGTTGTTGTTGGAACATTACCAGTAAATGTTCTGAAGGTAAAACCAAAACATACACAAAATTATTTACTAAAAGGATTCATGTATTTGTTTTACTAAATAACCATGGTTAGTACTGATAAGGTAAAACTTTGGTATATTTTTCGTTTAGTTTAAACATATTTTATAGTCAAAAAACAGAAGACAATCGGATCAGGCACAAATTATAACAATTTAGAATCGCCTTCTCCGTGATTTATACATTATACATGTATTGATACATTTACTGATATCGTATTTTACAATCAACTATGTCAGACATGGATATAAACATGACCTTTGAAATCCATATGAACATTCTCTTGGGTGGTACATCTCACATAATACATAGTACAAAGTATTTGGGAAGCAAAACAATAACAAAAACAAAGGGGAAAGGGGGAATTGATGCAACTCCGGTTTACAGTGAAAGCTTTATTGTGAATCGTCCAGTTAGTTTGATATATAACTGAAAATGATGAAATATCAAGCAGTTGTTTTCATAGCTGTCACTAACTACTCCATATAACAGTGTATTCGGATCGAAACGAAAATTAAACAATAGTAAATTTGTTTGTAATTTAAGTCTATGTATATGGTAGTTTTTGCAAGACATAAAATAGTGTTCAACAGTTTCAGATGGAGAACCACATACACAGATCGAGTTTTCAATAAGTTGGCTCTGAATAGGTCATGTTTGAGTGAACTGCATTTTTGTCCTAGTCTGGTATTAAGAATTTTTAAATGTTTATTGCCAATGAAGTAATAACCGGGTGTTTTTTTTGTAGTGGCAATATCTTGCTCTCAATGAACACTTGAAAATGTCTACTGACGACGAATTTCGTATTGATATGTTTAGATCATTCCAATGTTTTAATGTAGCTGGAAAGAAGGATTACTGGAATAAAGTAAGACGCGTTAATGGAACGGAGTAATTTTGACTCCTACATAAATTGTAAACTGTGGTTTCAGCGACAAGTGATGGCTTTAGATCAGCTAGGTCTTCCGGACATTGACCATGGACAATATTATAGAAAAGGACAAGTTGTTTTCCGTTTCCGTCTACGTGCAAGTGGCTCCCATTCAGTCTCTTGAAAGGTAGAGTCTAAAATGGCATTCATAGAAAGTCAAGTAATAATTCTCCCAGCTTGAAGATGAATTTTTTCTAAACGTTCAGCGTTAGCTTGATCACAGTTGTCCCACACCTTGCAGGTATATTCTAGAACTGGAAGAATAAATGTGAGATAAATCCGCTCTAATTATTCTCGATGTAATTTAAATTGAGTTAATTAAAATATATTGTTTTGCAAGACATTTATTTTCTGTAACTAAATAAGAGAATTAATATATCAAGGACCAACAATATAGGTATAATTCTATTCATTAATCGGTTCCTTGACGTTGCATTTCTATAACATTGGCAGGTCTCATTCCATGGTTTAAAAAAAGTTCCCCAATAGATTTGGTTACTGCTTATAGAGCTGTCTGATGAGAGGTTACTCCTGTAGATATGTATCCAGCATAACAAAATTTGAAATATTTAACCATGGCATTTTTTTGTGTTTTTCATAAAAAACCTTTTTATGTCTCATTGATATATTTACCAAAAGATCTTTAAAGTTCTTGTATGAATCTAAATTGTGCGTATTTGGGATGTTGATACGTTTATTTTCCGAATTACTAAAATCCTAAGTATTGGGAGAACACTAATACAGTGACCTGGGCAACAGTACCAAATCTTCGCCAGGGTATTCAGAGTAAGAGATTCCAACAAATATTGATAATACATTTGTTGAGGAAATTGAAACCAATCTTGAGAATGCAAAGAATACCTAAGTTTGCATATGTTAGATGGTTTGTTTATTTCAAAAGTTATGAAAAAATGTACTTGAATGTTTCTGACAGTATAAATGAAAAACAGCATGAGTTAAATGAAACTGCAAAGCCTGGTACACAAAGAAAACTACATCAATCAGAAGAGTATTTAAAAGACTTATACGTTTAAGAAAGCTTTGCCAGAAGAAATGCTATGGCACCTGTTTGGAATATCAGTTGCTGGTGTATCTAGAATATTAGCACTTGGGTACATTTCTATTTTGAAAAATCGTATTTTTTTGCCATGCAAGGGCTTAAAAACATATGCATTTAAGAAAATCTGTTCTATCAAAAGGGCAATCATATATTGTACTGAAATATAAAGCAGCCATAGAAATTTCAAAACACAAACCAATACATACAGCAACAATTCGCACAACACTTACAAGTGCTTAATTACATCAAATTACTTGTTCTATTTCATTTCCAAACGTTATGGTGAAACTACATTTGATCGATACATCACAGAGAATTCTGGAATCTTAGACTTGGTGTCACGTGGCGATAAAAAAAATCATGGCCGACAGGGTTTTTTAATACATGATCTGCGAGAAGAAAGAACAGCATATTTTATAATCATATCCTTCACAAGAAAGTGTACCTATAGTAACGGACGACATTAATGCGCAATTGAAATAAGAAAACTAAAAAATTTCAAACCTGCGTAAATATGTAGAACATGCAATTAAGAGAATAAAACAATTTATAATCTTTTCACAGGTTTTGTTCTGGACCCAGAAGCCTCTTTCAAATCCGATAATGATCATTTGATGGTTTTTATTTAATTTGAAATAAAATACTTAAATAAAGTTATAAGTTGTTGACCCATTTTATACAATAACGTCTTTTATAAAGTAATATGCAAAAAATATCCCAGGTTATTTATTAGAAGGGTACTGTTAATATGGCAATACATGTTCAAGCCCTGCCACAATTAAGGCTTACAATACCTGTTACATACATGTTGTATGTCATACTATTATAGTTTCATTTAAGAAAAATGGTATTTATGAGGTCATTATTATGCACTGTCTCATTGAAATCCATTAAACCCTCTAGGCTTATATGCATGATATTTATCAGCACCCAATCGTTATTTGCAGGGTATGTAGAAATAAAAGTTGTTTATGCATGAAGTAAACACATTAAAACTACAAAGATTTAAACAATAATGTCAACTAAGATGTGATAAACAAACACATTATATTTGATATTTCTAAAATATAAATATATATTTTCATTAATGGTTAATTCAAAAACGATTTGGTTATGTGAAACGATCTGATTGAACAATTCTTGATGAAACGTTTTCTAAGAAGATACTTTTCTAGTGAAAATATCAAGTCATATATACCCTTTCCGCAAACTCACATCTGTGTTTACACTTGATTACACCCAGGAGATGAGAGTTTTACATTAATCTCATTGTTTTCATTGAACAAATGATAGGTATTAAAGTCAGCAACTTTAATGGTCTTAAGGTGTTAATGGTTGGATGAACATTTCATTTTTATAAGCCTGGAACCACAACAGTCGCACTGTACAAGTCCATATGGACTCACACTAAGAAATGGGTATTATATTGATACACGTTTTTTTAATGATTTTTATTTTACAACTCAAAGTATGGAATTTTAGAGCCTTTTTTCCATCTGAACTCCAAACTCAGTAGATGGTGCATGTAACTCAATTTTTGTTTCCATGAAATATTTCACTAAGTAATGACTTGTTCTCAGAATTTCCATATTGCAATGCATCATTTTATAAATGCTGGGTGCAGTGAATCTAACGTACAGTAGAATCGCATACATGTGCATGCATCTTATTTGCTGGGTTGTTGTCTCTTTGTTACAACACCATTTCTGGCTAGTTACTAATCACGTGTACGCAGCTTTAAGTTTATACCTTCTATAGAAAATGCAGTGATTGCAGAATAAACACTGTATACTTCAATTCCATTTAATACATTTATACTTATTATTTTAACAATATGGTATATTTCTACTAAATTTCATTTTGAATTATGTTTTTAAGTTGCGTTTATGTTGCCTTGACCCTTTAAGTGTAATTTTGAAATAAAGTAAATTAATTAATATGAAGAGATTGCCATCATTCTGCCGTATTGGGGTTAATGTGTTCTGGTTCTTCTACCTCTGACGGTATTGATTCTAGTCTAGGCTTATCCCGGGAACAGTTGGAATCGGTTTAATTTTTACTGACAAAAAAGTTGCATGCAAAAAGTAATGCCACGACATGTTTGCAGCTACCATCATTTCTGAAAAAAGTGTAAGTTCACATGATTATGCATTCTAATTTGACATTCCATTTAACGCCAAGCAGTATATTTACATGTAGCAATTATTTATACTTTTATGAGGTCAATATGGCATATATGGACCTGATAGGATTACAACGACGAGGAAAATATATTGCTACAGGTCCATATATACCTTACTGATATAGTACAAAGTCTTTAATTGTAATACATTTGTTTATGCATATTACCTGTGTACTTTGTAGTCATTCTGAAAAGGTGATTTTTATAAATATTTCTGGAACAAGGGTTAAAACTTAATATCTTAGTGTCTAAAAGAATTTATGAACCAATGACGGTAATACATTTTTAAGGTACGGACACTTTTTCTCGGAAGTTAGTTAAGTTATAGGGCAAAGAAACAAAATTATTGATGGTAATGACAAAAGAATGAATGTGCAATGCAGCAACCTATACATAGAGAAACAAAAATGCATCACCAACAGCACAGTGTATTTATGTACATGTACTGTTCATGTATTATATGTCTAACTCCAAATAAAACAACACGTGCAGTATAACTAGCATGTGCAAATTACTAAGAGTACAAATTAACTTACGCTATGAAGCTACATACAGAGTAGAATCAACTAGAGTCCTGGTTTTTTATGGTTCACATGTCTGTCCTGTCTCTAGGACACACTTTCCATAAAGTTAAATAGAATCACAGATGGTTTTTGAGAAGTTCATATCTGAAACGTTATTCTGTTTAAAAAGTCTATATCCATTGTCCATTGTATTGTTTATATAATCAAAATCTTATTGTGACCACTGGCATACACCTTAAGAGTAAAACGTTATATCACGCATATCAACATAAGGCAGTTTTTTAAAGGACTTCTAAAATTCAACTCATGAGCATATTTTGATAGCTGCATAAGTTTCCGATTGTTGTAACTCGACGTAGATACAAGTCAACTTTGTTAATACTTCCTTAGTTGAGGTCCTAAACAAAGTCTCGTGACACCGTAAATCACGTTATAGGATACATCTTACAACCTTGAAAACACCGTATAATTTTTATACAACGATGCATAGATAAAAGAATGTTGTAAAATCCGATATAAGTGGAAAACATCATATGCTGTTGCTACATAGAGTGTCGGGGAAATTTCGACGTTATTCGTAAGCCTAAATTGTCTGGCAAACAGAAATTACAGATAACTGAAAATTTCATTTTTGATTATCACAACTTGAAAATGCAGTTTTATTGCTAAACGTATTACTACAACAACAAACACTGATATAAAAACAGCTGTCCCTTAAATAGATTTAAAGATGTCATTATTCACGCTTCATACGAGTGTCCCAATACACAGGACTTGCGCGATATCATTTTGACTTAATTATTTGTTTGTTTGAATGCTGTTTAACGCCAGTTTCATCCATTGTTCAGCTAAATCATACTATATCTCTGGAAAACTGGCACATCTTGTCTATAAAGATTGGAGTCGACCATACCCTTTCACCATCGAGAGTCGAAACCGCAACTCAGTGCCACTTAATCCTGGGGAATTTTGAATCTAAATCAATATATTCAGCTTAGCCACTATGATACAGATGATAACTAACTACTAAGTCTTCTTCGTAAGGAGGCCTTTAACAGCGCTCTTTAATGGGGATAACGAACAAACCATTTTTGTCAACATTATGAAAATTGTTTAATGTAACTGTCTATCTGACAAACAATTTCAGTTTTCAAGCCTTTTTTGTCTTCCCCAAATCGACGATTTCAAATGCAAAGATCGAGAACATAACTGTAATGGTTTTCTACAAAATGTATGTTTTTTCCGACTTTCTATCATTAAAGCAGTTTCATCGTCATTTTCAAAATCCATTGCAAAATAGATCGTCTATCTTTCCACGATCGTCTATCCTGATTGAATTGCTTCCCTTTGTATATACATACTCGCCCGTTAGGATGACCAATAACTGCTACCGTATTCGTTCAATTTCGTTTTTTAATGTATCAAACATGTGAAGTCATATTTGATATAAAATATTTTTATCAAGTGGCACGTGACGTAAAAAGAACCGACCTTTTCAATCGTATTTTTGGGAGTCATCATCGAATATTTTTGAATACTAAAGTTGATAAATGCTGCTTCGTAGTTTTCAGCAATGTTTGCTTTTCATTTGAGGATTTTCATTCGCGTACTTTCTGCGGCTCCTTCGTTTTCGCGGTCGTCATTGTCAGCCTGTGTATCTATTCTGTTGTCAAAAAGCAGCAAATTGTTTTCAGATTTTGGTTTCTAGATCTTTTAACCGTTTACGAATTTTTTACAGTTTTTTTTAACACCGATAATCAATAATGATGTAGGTTCAATATACATAATGCCAAATCACAAATACTGTGAACTTAAAATCACCGTATACGTTAATTATCCTCATTTACAATAATATATTTTATTCTAGTTTTCGTTTACACTTTTGTCAGTCTATCCATGTTATAGTGTAATAATTATTCTTAATTCTCATTTGTATCAATTACAATAGGAATCATATATAAGTAAAATTTCACTGATGCGCAGCATAATATTTTCCATTGGGGAATTGGGTTATTGCGATCGTAGCTGCTGTCTGCTTAATGTTCCATCAATGTCGACCATGTATCTCTTCCGTCTAAATCAAACTGTGACCAGAACAACCTTTATATGGATCGTGGTATCTGCACAATTTCTTGACAGATCCATAAATGCCCGTCTTTGATTAATAGCTAGATGAACCTTAATAATAAAGACGCAAAATTCAAAATTACAGGTCAACCAATTAAAAAGTAAGTCAACAGATGAGAAAAAATGTCTGTCATTTCGAAGAATAAACAGATAAAACTAAATAAAAGAACTCACTAACATATACAAACCAGGGGTAAAACAATCTGTTCAGAAAGATAAGCGTCGTAGCGTAGAGTGTCGTTTAGTCATACAGAGAGATGAGTTAATGGCGGTATATGAAAAGACCAAAGTCTTGAAGTTGATGTACAGTAAACGACATTTTACTTTGTAGCTATCACGAGTATGATAAGGTATATAGAAAATTACCTAATCTTAACCGTGCTCAATTTGTTCACGTGGCATTAAATTCTACAACACTGAGCAAGGTACGTATAGTTGTAGGGTAAAGTATCTATAGAGATATGTATACTCCATCAGCTAGCTAGGACCGAATGTCTCTTCCAAAGAACTGGAACTGATCTTCTTGTAAACCGACTATAAAATGGGCTTTTTAACTAAATACAAGAAACTCCAAAATCATACTTACCACAAACAGCCATATTCATATTCAGAAAATCACTAATACATCTAAACTACTATTGAACAGGACGAATATATTGATCTTGTTGTTAGAGACGTAAAAAATAATTTCACAGTTTCGTAATGTAATGTTGATGTAATTTGTGGAATACTTCTACAACTTCATAGGAAAATGAATGTTGGGTCAGACAAAACTACATTTTGTGGACACCAATTACTTCACTAATGATACAGTAAATATAAATTTCATTCAACGAGCAAAAAGTTAATCTTGTGAGTGTTTTCAACGTACATTCAAAAGCAAAAATGAGAAATTCTTTCCAAAAAATAAAAACCAAAAAATCAGAGCACATTGCTGAATGATCAGTTAATAATCCAAATTTCGTCCAAAAAACCACGACCCGCAAAAAGCAACAAAATATGTCCGTGATATTCAATAATCACGCAATAAAAAGTACAGTAGTACAGGTAAATATGTCTTTTATAATTTCTTCTTTTGCAGCTATAAAGTTGCGTTTTTAAATGATATTGTCTGAAATAAAAAATTTAAAAATTATACAAACACGATTACAAATTAATATCTAATCAACATAGTTGTAAACATCTATAACCTTTAACAGAAAAAATTAAGGAATAGTTTTGACACAATTAAAAGTTGATTAAAATAATTGTAGAACTTAAAACTTGGTTGCTTCGCCTACGACTACAAACTATGTGTTATCACACAGTCATATAAATAATGCTGTAACATATGCAACTGCTATTGACAGTATTATGATATTCTAATAAAAGAGAATCAATATTTTTCAAATTTAACATAGATATTTGATTTAACAAATGCATATAGTTAAGTATTCCAATAGAAGTCCACTTCAAAAAGATTAAAAGTGAATAAACTATTTTTTTATCGTTTAATTTCTAACCTATTTTGCCCAATGAGTTACGATACAATTATGTTTGAAATAAACGAATTTAAAAAAAAACAATTTTATAATTAAGCAGTATAGAGGAAAGAGGGACAAGTATATATACTACGACTACAAATTAAGCCTGTCAGATTTTTGCTTACCCTCAGCAAAAATCTAAATAGTTAATTAAGCGGATTTGGCCGAGGGGCCTAGATCGCTGGACATAGTGCAGGCGATTTGGTGCCACAATGTCACAAAGGTGTGAGTTCGATGCCCGCTGAGGGTAAGCAAAAATCAGTGTTAAAAATCTAATTCTAACAGTGTTGAGCTTAATTTGTAGACGTGTTTTAACATCTTCTGACATACTGTGCATATTTAGTGCAGTTTTACTACTCCAATGTAGAAATACATGAAATAAATTCTTGTGCATGTTAAACTCAAGCAATATATAATTATCAACAATAGAAAACTAACAAAAATACACACACAAATTCAAAACAAACAAAAGTGATAATTGTTTTCAAATATCTAGTTATAATACAAGTACAATTATTTAAAATGTAAAATTAGAAGCATGAAATTCATATTAGTGTCATATCATAAATATTATAATTAACATTATTAATAATTTAAGAATTACAAGATTTTAAAATAATTTTTTTACATTTATTTTTTCTTATTAATTTTGAATTATTTCGAACTATCAAATTGATCAACAAAATAACAAACAAATACCTACCAGCAAAAATCCCAGGACAGTCATTGAAACTAAGTATGTATATCATATCATTATTCGGATACCAGTAGTAGTAGTAGTAAATAGATTCTGGAGTCACAATAAACGACCTCTTTGAAGAACTGATATCATACCCTGAAGTTACCCATTCACTCCATTTCATCACTGAGAACTGACACGAAACTGGATTTTCTTTGAACAAACTAAAACAAGTCAATATAGAACAATGTTTACAACTTTATACACAATTAAATATATAGATATATTATTAGATAATTAGATATATATTTGCAAAACGTGCAAAATGAGGCAGAGTCCTAATCAATAACAGTCACTACAACTATTTCAGTACAATGACAAAGTTGTTAATTTCTGACTCTTAGATTTTAAGTGCTTACTTGAAGGTATACAGACCTCACTTCTTAAAACTTTACATGGTAAATAGTTGGAACATTTAAGCATAAATGTCTATGTAAAACGGAATCTTAATATACGCCAGGGAAACTAGTTATAATTATGGTTTCCTGCTGTCAATACTACCATTACTCACATGCGTTGTAGATTAATAGTATTCTTAAAGACGTTGGATTCAATTAATGTTATCATGTTCCCTTTAAGGTTCCTACAAAACAAAATTATGGACAGACTTGACGTAAATAAATTGCAACTAATTACAGTCTTTTTATACGTAATAAAGTTATTTATTCACAATGAACTGGTTATATATCAAGGGTGACTGTAATGGCCCAAGGCACTCCGAGGGAAATTACAGTTATCCACAGGCGTTATGAGCTAGAAAATGAAACAAATATGTGAACAGAGAACCAATCGTTAAGATAATTAATTAAGGCTTTCCACTTTCTGTCTGGTAAACGTCATTTATGTCTCTAAAAATCCTATTTTACGACTTTTTAATTCAAAAGATATCGGAATATTTTTTCTTTAATAGGTTTAAATTGTGATATACATTCAAATTTAACAGGGGCCTCGGTGGCCGAGTGGTCAAGGTAGTTCGTTTACTATTGATCACGTGGTCTGTCAACACTGAGATTGCGGGTTCGATTCTTACTGCGGGCAGGGGTGTACTCGACTCCAATCTTAATAGACAAGGATTGCCAGTTTTCCTACCGCAGGTCTGGGGTTGTCTCCGGGTACTCCGGCTTCCTCCCCCAATAAAAACTGGACGCCATGATATAGCTTAAAAATTGCTGAAAGTGGCGTTAAACACCACCAAACAAAGAAACATCAATTTAAACATAAAAGAAGATCAAGGTCATAATGTTATTGAACTTGACCTTACCTGAACTTTATTATTGTATTATCTTTATTTCGCCATCACACAACTTTCATTATTATTTTATAGATTATTTTTCCTACTTGCGAGACGGGTGTCATCTATATATCGATGTGTAACATTTGATGAGTAGGGTAGTTTTTGCTCTCTTTCAAAATAAATTTAACTTCATACGATTGCAAAACCAAAGCTGCAAGGAGTAGTGAACAACTAGTTCCCAAAGAAATAAGTATTGTTTTTTTTTAAAATGTGCAATGATTAAATTTGACATGTATATATTTCACAAATTTAAAAAGAAGGTATTAAATACTTACAAATGATATAGATTTGGGTTGTCATCAAACGCACCGTTATCTATAAATGCAATCATATTTCTTTCAAGGTTTCTGTAATGGTTAAATGATGCATTATGATGACCAAAATGTATACCTCTAGTAGATTAACTTTCATAAATGTGCTTTATATTTAATCAGTATATGTGTTAAAGTGAGTAAGTTATCCTATATAAAAAAAACAGACGATATAAAGAAAGTTAACACTTTTAAGAATTTGTAAAAGTAAGTCATATAATTGATACATTTTTATTCGTTAAAGGAAATGTTCTCTTTGTTCATATATTTAAAATAAAAAAATTATAATTCTGTTGATATTTATGTTGTTTTTTTATTCCCGAGTTTTCTCGTATCATTATAAAACTTCCATGCAGTAAAAATATACAATATTGCTTTGCTTATTATCTCAGCATATAGTCACGTTAAAAATCTAGCCCTTGCTTAACATGCTGAATATCTAGTATATGGTTCAATAAAAGTTTTACTTGTTGGTTTTTAGTATTCTGCATCGGTTAAGGTTATTCAATTTACAGAGGTTATCTTTTTTTCGCAATTCCAAATTTTAACTTAAAAACAATTTTGAATGTACAGTCATAACATGGTTGAAAAGAAATGTCTTATAGTATGCAACATTTTTGTTTAAGAAGAAATTGGCACTTGGAAAAACATTGTTAATAAAAAAGAATGGGTAATGATTGTAATGAAAAATGAACTCGTACATTAAATTTGATCAAACCTTTAATCTAGTCGTTTTCGACAGAAATATCATGTGCATGTCTAAGTAAAAAACCACTACAAACAAGCAAGCTTACAGATGTACGAGTTGACGAAAGTTTTTAAAAGTTTCGTTTCCAATCTCTGTAAATGCATTGTTATCCATCCAGCTGCAACACAACAAACTCATTATTAGAAAATAAAAAATAAAATTTGTATTTGGTTTAAGCCATAAAATATTTCACTAAATAACGTGTTTCATAGAAGTTGTATACATCTCTCGAATCTCGAAAATAATTGCAAATGATGGAATATATGTTATTGCAAAAACAAAAACGTTCCCAATTTGACATGTACTATTATGATAATCAATTTCAGTTTTTGCTCTGCTAAACACCTGAATATCATAGCATATCGTAAAGTAAATAAAGTTCTTTGCACAAATCGCATGATTTGAAACAAACCTCATGGAAATTAAAAGAGGAACGGTGTACGTTTATAATTGTTTCCAATAAGAAAACACATAATATGCCTGTATAAATTGACCTATAGTATTAACCATTCATTTACAACTAAATTTAGCCTCAGACGATAGTGTCTGACTTATTTGGGAAGTGAAACAAAGGTAATCCAATATTGTAATTCTCTGTCCGTACAGACTCTTCCACACTAATTCCACAAATCTGATGATGCATTATTTTTATTTTTGATATTTTTCCGGTTTTAGGCCGCATCTCGCTCAACACCTTTGATTCTGAAATAAATCAGCTATATTATCAGTAAAGCGCTTAAATCATCAGTAGTCTGCGGCAAATGGCAGCTGATCGAGTTCGCTTTTCCAAGTTATTTTTTGAAAACGGAATAAGGTAAACTTATAGTGACGATAAAATACAGTAGAATTTAAACAACAATGCTGAGAGTTGCGAATAATGCGTCACTTTGGAACCAGGTTTGATACTTTTTATAGGTCTCTAACCAAGTACTGTGTTTTTAGCTTTTTCGTGCTGCATATATTTTGCCTCAATCCGGATTATTAGCCTCTCTTGACTTTTGGCTCTTGTTTAGTCAGTTTCATTGATGTTTCTCCATTCCTGTCGCTTCCGGTGTGAAGGTACTTGTTTGAGAGCGGAACAAAAGGAGTGTGCAGACCTGACAAATAATTGCAAAAAGCGGCTCTTTAGGAGCGCGCAAGCATATTGTCAAGTTTCTTCTGCGAGTGAAACAGTAGACGGTTTTAAAATTACAGGTGAAGAGAATCATAAACATTTACATGAACAGTGTTTAGATACATGTCTCCGGACTTATTTGAAGACCTGATAAAGGTCTTTTCTATGAAAATAATGATTTTCAGTAAGTAAATGATGATTCTTAAATTAGGCTCAGTTTTCAATTTCAGAGTAGCACCACCAAACATTAGCTCTCGAAATCTAAAAGCAAAGGTACAAGTAACCCTTCAACTAAAATCTCATCTGAAATATGTGGTTAAAACAGCCAACGTAATAAAAGGCAGATCTTTTTAAAATGTGTCAACTTAAACAACTAAAATTACAGATACCTCAACGACAGTAGGTTGGAAAAATGGAGACAAAAATTGCCCTGGGGACAAAGTGAAATTAAGAAATTAAACTTCATATCAATGCTTGAAATTAGAAATGAGTGAAAACAATCAATTGCTAGGAATTAGAAGCAGAAAAGAACAATTAAATAGTAATAGGTAAGAAGGTACTGATTCGCTGTGACCACTGGTATGATCAGTACATCAACAAGGGTCGGATAAAGTCATACCGCTTTGTTTAAAAACCTGGAAGTTTCGGAATTCGATGTACATGTTTGTGGTAGGAAAAGTCAGTTAGTAGTGAACGTTCACTCGAGAAACAAGATCAAACTTATCGCATCAATACACCATCGACAAATCAACATATTATGCAATGTATTGGTTTTCGCACGCACAAGTTAACGTAGTAGACACCTTTTTAATACTAAGCAGAACTTGTACGAGTATGCATTTCAAAATTTTTTCTAATACCAACATTTAAATTAGTATAAGTGCCAAGTCATTGTGACAGCACCATATTGACCATGAAGACCGTGATATCCATTTCTATCAAAAGATTTAGTGGATTATCCCTCAAAAATCCCAGCAGTTAACAATCTACTTTATCGACCTCAGACAAAAATGGTTTCAATTATTCTATCTACATCCAGAAATATTGAAAGTAACTGTATGGCCTCTATCAACATAAGTTTCAGAGAAAGAGTCTTTTCTAAATACACAAGAGAACTATTATCAGCTTTCTAGATATCACAGACAAACAAATATTATTCTTCCAAATTAATAAAACTTTGTAACTGGTGTAATAAAAGGAAAATTGGTCATTATTTCTCATCTTTAAATGAGTTTTAACAAGAAAATAGCAAAGAAAACCGACCGAACAATAAGCGCCAAAAGCCAAGGGAAAGTTACAAATCCGAATATAGACAAACACAACACAAAAACCAATAACATAACACACAGAACGAGAGTAACCCGAACCCAATAAAAGCCATGGGTGCACTCAGGTGCTCCGGACGAGTAAGCAGTGCCTGCCTCTTATAAGACACCCGTCGAGTTACTCATTGTCTTGTCTAGGGAAAAGTCAAATCCAGGAATAGGAAACACTACCTATGATTCAGCGAAAATGTCAGATCGGATTTGAGACACTGATTTCCCATAACGATCAATTAAGTCATGGGGCCGACCATAGAACTTCTGGAGAGATAACATCAACCTAGGCACAACAAACCCTTGTTTGAGTAGTTTAGCAGTCAATAGCAGTGATCGGTCTAGAAAATCGGAATAACGATCGCAGGATCTAGAATAACATATAAGTTGTGAAATGTACACACCATACATTGGAGCTGTTGGAATGTTGCTGTCGATGAACGGGAAGTAGAGTCTAGTTTGTAGTTTTCCTGAATCTTTTTCTAGAAGTAGATCTAAGTAAGAGGCTGACCTTAGTTTATTGCTGGTGTCTTTAATTTCAAGCTCGCCGGGTTAAATTGAATATTAACATTCAATGACTATTTACAGTCACCAAATTGTTGAGGGACCAAAAATATATGGGAGAAAACCCTCGACCTTTGGTAGGAAAACTGGCAATCCTTGTTATTTAAGATTGGAGTCGAGTAAACCTTGCGTGCAGTGAGACTCGATTCCGCAACTACATGATAAATTGTAGATAAAGAACCTTAACCATTGGTCCACTTTATAGAGGTGAAGACAGTTGCAATAGCAAATTCGTTATATGAATAATCCACACAAACCTATTACTTGTTCCATAATTTCAAAACTTGATTGTTTGCCAAGAGATATCCAACTTGTAAAGAAACAAGTTGATGAAGCTACGTTCACAAAACTTTAATTTGTGAAACAAAATTATGTAATTTCTTGCTAGCTTAATTCCGTCAGGAATATATGGATGAAACTTATACTGCTTGAAGAAGTTAATCTAGCATTCAAAGCAAGTTTCAATCAATAAATGAATCGCAACATTACTCTTGTTATCATTCATACTTACATTGTATACATGTATGAAAAAGATATGTTGCTTCGAAGTTTGTTCAGTAAATTGAAAGACAAATATCTGTAACATATTGAGATGATTAATTTTAAATATATCCATGTTTAAGACACATGTCGATAAAACTATTGAAAAAAGATGGTTCTTAAACGTATTATTTAAACAGCTTAATTTAAATCAATTGTTTGTATACTATTTAATATACTTACAAATATATTATCATTTTTGCATACTGTGTTAAAAACCGCATTAAAAATCTTTAAAGTTTAAGACTTTTTAACGGAGAATACATTTTTGACCTTACAAGTTAAACAGTTAACCGATTTAAAATTTTCATTATGGTATTAGGTAGATCTCCATAAGTTTCACTTATAGGTGATAACTTAATGCGCAAAAAGTTTCAGAAGATATATGCATATATAAAGATGCTTCTTATTTGAAAGAGAATGCATTGTAATCAGATATATGTATGTCTAGAGTATTGATTCGTAAATCATATTAAAGGTGATACATGATACTGTTAAATGTGACATGAGAACTAATTGAGTGTTTTGAAACACAATAGAGACCTCCAACTAGATGTAACATAGCAGCTACCCAAGTGTGATGGCACTATATAGAACGCATTAAAAATATATGTATGTAGAGAAATAACTGCTTAATGGTCGACTTAAATTTATAGTTTTCTACAGCTGTTTTACCACACTGAGAATTTGTTTTTATCAATAATAAACACTCGGCAAAGCGCACAATAATAAAAAAGAAACTAAAAAACAAATGTTAATATTACTTACAGGTTGTATACAGTTTCGGGAAATACTTCTACATTAATCTGTGATATAGAATTGCCAGCGAGGTTTCTTAAAAATAAATAATAAATTGTTATTGTTTTTCCATAAATGTACACAAATATATACTCCTAGCAATGATGTTCTAAAATCAATTCTGGTAATCACGTCTAGATTTAAGATGTGCCCTTTTTTCTGAAAAGCAAATTACATATTAAAGTGAACTTTATTTCTCCTAAAAAACTAAACTAAAACTAAAAACAACGTAATCATAGACAGACAAATATGTACATTGACAAACAATTAAACACACAGAAACAATATGACATTTATTATATAATACTGATTTAAACAAGTTAAAAGGTACGTAGACGTTCATTATCTTAAAACATTTGCATTTTGATGTCGCCACCTTATCTGAACTAAATAAGTTTTAAATTTGTATTTACAGTGCGTGGACAAAAGTAATGCAACGATAATGGTGACGTAATTGATAATTTACAATCAAGTATCCGCAGGATAAATTTGCTCTATTAGTTTAAGGTTTCCCAAATATTACTGTTTATTATGTACAGTCTATATATGTGAAATTCCAAAACGTCTGATGAAAGTGACTCGTCTTGTGGCTACATCAAAAAATACTTAGGCAGGGTAAATTCCTCTTGACCCCTTATTGTCACTTTTCTTTAAAATTACATGATCATTTCAACCTAACAATGGACAATCATACAGAAATTTATGCATATTTTATTGACACTTGTGCATCACTATTTTTTTGTTTATAAGGCAATAACCAAAAATCATGCACATTTTATTGCTACTTGTGCGTCGCCATTTTTTGTTCATCGCATAGTTCTCCATGTTCGCAAAGATGGCACATTGTCTACAGCCTATACTTTCTAGTAATGTATTGCTGACTACCACAGTGAAAGGGAGATGAATGACAATAATTTAACTTTAAATATGGTTAAAAAGCAACTTTTTATTTAAAGATTCTATGTTTGTTTGTTTAAATGTTTTTTTTGGGGTGGGAGGGGGAGGAAGTCGGAATATCCGGAGAAAACCCCTGACCTTCGGTAGGAAAACAAGCAATCCTTTTCAATTAAGATTATAGTTGAACGCGCCTGTCCGCAGTGAGGCTCGAACCCGCAATCACAGTTTTGATAGACCACGTGATCAATAGTAGACGAACTACCTTAACCATTCGGTCACCTGGGCCCCTTTAAAGATTCTAAGATTTAATGATAAGGATGTTAAAATAAAAAGTGTTTCTTCGAAATAAAATCAATCAATTTACACATATCGAAAATTAAAATAGACTAAAATTATGCAAGAACTGCTAAAAAAAATATCTGTTAAAAAATGCAAAAAAGTGAAAATATTCTGAAACGCAAAAGAAACGTCGCACTTTTAGAAAATTTATAATAATTTCACAATTTTAATAAGACAATACGCTAAAACACTAACCAACCACTTCAACAGTGGTACCAAGACAATTTAACCATTAATGATAGGTGTCAATACCATAAACAGCGCAAATGACCTTCCACGGAGTGGATGACCACATGTAACCTTCGTCGCTAAAATAGAGGTATTGTGTGTCTGATATTTTTGTTCACCGCGACTACTAAAGCTGCACGGCATACTGTCGACCAATTAGTGATGATACAGTTCGGTGTCAAATTGCTATCAAGAACATTATTTGTCGTAGTCCCGCCAAAGGACCTGTTCTTACACCCGACACACGCTTGCGCGTCTTCAGTGGACTTTGGAGCGACACAGTTGGCGTCATCAGCAACTGCGTTACCTCATTTTTCTGACGAAGCCGTTACTTCTGCATATTTACAGCATAACGTATCACGGAAAGGGATTCATGGTATGGTTCAGGCATCATAATATGGGGTGAAATGAAATTAAACATAAAGCCTTGTACCGTTTTCTTCTAGGACCTTGGCGCAGGAAGAGGCAATCGACCAATACACCGAAAAAGTCTTGAAACCCCATACATTGTCATACAGCAGCAACAAGCGATCTCATACAACAGAATAGTGTCAACTTATGATTGGCCGGCTTTGAAGCCAAATCCGAATCATATAGAGCATTTATGGGACGAAGTTCAAAGACGATTAAATGTAGAGAAGCGAAATCCAATAACTGCAGCAGAACTTTTGCTAGCATTTTAATTAGTATGAGGTAGTATTGCAATTGCGTTTATAAATCGTTTTATCAACTCCATGCAGGCATTCCTCTGTAATAGGTTCTGACGTTATTGAATGAAGTCCGCATAAATCATCAAGACGCTGTAATATTGTGAAATTCAGACGTTTGAAAAAAAGGCCATGATCTAAGAAGCAGTATTTCCATTTAAAATGTGTAAAATGAATTTATTACATTTTAATACCATTTTAATATAAACGTTTATAAATCTGTCATTTAGTGCAACGTTACTTTTGTGGTTCAGTATATGAAAAGAACAGCCACATACTAAATAAATCGTACCTTTAATAATACTTACATTTCTTGTAGGCCATAAGGAAAAACGTTTCCTTGAACATTGCTCATAGAATTACGCGATAAATACAGATTGCTACAAAATATAAAAAAATATAGATACATCACATTATAACAGTAAGAGAAATCGTCACCGGCCAAAAACTGGCGCTTTCAAAGAAACATTAATTATTGATTTGTAAATAGTTTACAATAACATTCAGTGGTTTTTATATTGAATTTCTCGTTTAATTTTACACCACTTTAATGCAAATTATCTTGGTTTAGTCATAGAAAAAGAGTTACTACATTGGGCAACATAAATCAGCTGTGATTTAACAAAAGATGTTAAAATAATTTGAATACTCATCCATTACGGACAAAATTAATGAGGCAATTTAGATATGTTCATAGCATGAACTCTGCAATGCGAAATGGCGACATTTAAACTAGGGAAAAGATTAAACATACAAGTGTCAGTTTTAAGAAAAAAATCTGTCACTTACGCATAATGGTAGTAATTATTATGACGACGATATAACTACTTACAAGTAATTCATTGTTTCTGGGAACGCTTTATTCTCAATCCTGGATATAGAGTTTCCTTCAAGATATCTGGGAATTAGTAAATAGGGATCCTTTACTGTATGTTTGGTGCAAATATACGAATTAAAATATACAAGCAACAATATGTGTTCGAAACATAATACCTTTAATGTCGTTTTATTGCCAGTGGGAAAACCATTCGTTCTTTTCTAGGCATAAATATTAAATTAATCTCATATCAAATAGGAAGACCTCGCATTTCTTCCTGAGTTTTTTCTGCCACTATTAAAACCCATAATTGGAGGAAATGCTCAATTTAATTTAAGTTTTTGAAACGATTTTTTTTAAAAAACCCGTTCCAAAAATTCTCAAAGATTAAGTCTTAAGACTTCTGCTTTACATGAGACCTTTAATATGTTTGCAAGATCATGGCTTAATTTGTACTATTGAGTATCTATATTGATTCATCTTTCAGCTTAAATCGTTTTAATGGATGTAATGAAGTAATTTCCGGTGGTATAACGTTACATATCAGCCTTAAATTTGTACATGTATTTAATGTTTATTATATCTTTAATTTGCATACATAACTTTGAATGTAATGATGCTCGAAATTAAAAAAAGATAACTTCTGACTCAGAAGTCAAGGTGGGTTGTGGGTTTTGGAAAGATAGTACGTATTGTTAGCTTATAAGCAATAATGAATGTTGAACCGTCGTTACTTTCTATAATAAATTGTGCTTATTTTTTGGCCGCGCTTCTTTGTAGGTTTCAACTTAAAGCTTTAATCATCAGAAACATAGTGATAGTGAAATAAATCATACTATATGTAATAATAGCTACCGATTTGTGTTTGTTTGTTTGAATGTGGTTTGAAGAAAATTTTAGCGGTTTTTTCAGCTATACTGTGCAGTCTAGTTCTTATTGTTCAAGGAAATTGGACTATCCGGAAAAATCACCGACAAAAACTCGCCAACCTTGTTACTAAGTTTCGAGTCAAGCACACCCTGCCGCAGTGAAACTCGAATCAGCAATCTCAGTGTTGATAGACCACGTGATCAATAGTGACTTACTACCTTGATCACTTGGGCATTGAGACCCCTCTATCAATTTATGAATTAAAATGTGGTCACAAAACTCCTAAGTGAAAATTTCCTTAATTTTACTTTCTCGGCGCATACATGTATGTATGGAGGTCTGAATTTCCAATGGCTCAAAGATCTTTTTTACAAACAATTTCTATGCTAAAATGTGCATACTTTATTATTTTAAGCATATTCATTGTTTGAAACAACTTTATAAAATATATAAAATCCGTGATCATTTCCAGGTCTAATACTTACAAATGTTGAAGATTCCTATTGCAATTACTAAATGTTCCATTAGGAATTTCCGTCAATGAATTGTTGTTCAGTGAACTGTAATATGGAAGTTGACATCAGCAGTGCAAATAATAAATTTTGTGTGCGTTTTGCACTGGATGTAAATAGTGTCCTTTTTCTTTAAGTATACAACTGATTTATACAGGGCGGTTTACAAACGACTGTAATTAGGTCGATAATTAGGTTATAAACGTTTATTGATATTTTTCAAGATAACCAATAATCAGCGCCTTATATCGTCTCTTACTGTTCGTTCTTACTTTTATTGTAAGGTTGACAAAATGTAAAATTTACATATCTTAATTTATGAAATTTGCGAATATTTAGGTCTAATTGTCCTAAATTGTAGAAAGGTTGTGCTGGGAATATATTTTAAAACAATTAATCGACATATAATGTACCTTAATATAATTTGGGTTAAATTGGTGAAACAAATTCGAATTGATTAACTGATTGGACGTTTCAACAAGTTAACATACAATAAAATCAATGCGGAAACAGAGGTCCAACGTGAACACAATTTTGACTGCCACCGAAAAGTATGGAATATTCAATAGGGACGAAAGATTTAGCCTCTTGAATCGGCTACAATGAGCCTACTCTTTTTCAAAATCTACCAAAGGGGTCTTTACCGTGCAATGAGGACGGCACTCTTAAAAAAATATCCCCACTAGTTTCGGTCAGGCTTCCGTATTATGACCCGACAACCCCCAAAGAGATGTATACATTTATCCGCCATTTGCAGAAGCGCTGCGCAGCTCTAAGGGCCTAGCACTGGAAAAACACGTATGATAACAAAACAAATGTTATATAAAGTTAAGAAGGAGCTGCTTATATAAATCATTACCACAAATAAAGACACATTTTGCAATAATGTTTCTGGGTAGTTCGGTAATTATGTTTCATAATTAAGAACGCCACTGTCCACTATCACCGTCTTCAAGTTTTCAAAAATCAACGATAACGATTCATTGTTTAATGCCTTATCGATCATATCTGTTATGTAAAGTTAATTCAGTTTTGATTTGTTTGACATGACTGATATTAACAACAGTATAAAGGCCCCAGTAGAATGAAATATAAATTATTTATGTTTTGTTCAGTGAACTTGTGTGTTAATTCACAATTGAACCCAAGATTTAAAACGTTTTGTCACAATAAAAGCGGATTTAAAAATTTTTTCATGCATTTTGAGATTGTGGCCGCTTTTGTCAATTTGACGAAAGCAGAGATTTAAATCGTTTTTTGTTTATGCAACAAAAGCAGACATTTTAAAATTAGTCTGTCCTATAAAAGCAGCCCAAGCCACTGGCGTTTTTGTTCTTGTCTAAAAGCAGAGATTTTCAGGATTTTAATGTAACTTCATGTATCTGTGATAAATCTAGAAAGTTACAGACGTATAATGGGAATTTTATGTGCTCAACACAAATATTCTTATTACGGAAAATCTAATTGTATGACATAATTTGCAAGATCTTGACACAAATATGTAATATCTAGCTGTACACGAATATGAATTTAGAAAGCCTTGTTATTGATCTATTGATTTTTCGATTCTCTGAAATGTTGGGTAACATACATTAACTTACAGGTAATATGTCGGATATGGAAAACTGTTTTCTTCGATACGAGATATACGATTACCATCAAGATATCTGAAATAAACCAAGAATAAACAATTAAAGGCAGACCGAGTAATTCATCACAAAGTAAAACCCGTGATCCGTTTGTAATACTTGGAATATTGAACTTGTTGCAGCTGGTAAACTTGCTTTTGAAAATTTTTTTATGTACATTGTGTATACTATGCAAACATGCTTGCCTCCATCATGTTAACAACAAAACACCTCTTTTAAGGAATGTTTCAAATTTCTGAACAGGTTATACGATATAACATGGTCTGGATCTGTTTAAGCCTAATAAACCGCGAAGCCTTGTAAACAGCCCCAAGCCAGGTGATAGAGTATAACCTGTTTAGAAATTTGAAATATTTCTTATAATTTAATTTAAACTATAAATAATAATATACAATTATGGCCTTTAACAAAGGTAATATCCGTATTTATATTGGGGACCTCGGAAAAATAACTCTTTCGAGATTTAATAATTTGGATATTACCTGAAGTCAATTAAAGGCCAAAACTGTATTATTATACTGAAATAAACACAAACAAGAACAAGGGGACTGTGTAGTCATAACTGAGTAACCTTTATAAATTTGGCGCGCTTTTGAACCTCGGTTAAATAACCAGTCATTTCCCTTTTTCAAATTCGACGTGCTTTGACACGTCGAACAAATAACTAGTTATTTTGTATACGTGCAATAATAATTTTAATGGTAAAACGTCAATGACGTCATCGAACGGGTTGAATTTTAATGGCGTCAGAATATGTCATAGGTCACGCTCGTTACATCGTATAATATGGGTTGCCCGATTTGAATTTACCAATCAGATTTCAGCTTACAAAGCAAATTAAATTATCATAGCATAATACTTGTATGTGTAATACTTACAGCATATAAAGTTGATTTAGATTGATGAATGTAACATTACGTATTTCTGTCAATGAATTATTCTGTAGCGAGCTGAAACAAGACGTATATATAATGCACATATCATTTTCGTTTAATATGCGCATGCAAATTGTGGTTTTCTTTTCCCTTTACGTGTGTTTGTACTCGTGTAAGGCTATAGTCTTCAAAAATCTATTGACAAAAAAGACGTTAACTCAGACTTTTATTTTACCTTTCGCTATATCAATGATGTATTGTCACTTAACAAACTCTACAAGGTCGGTGAGTATTTACCTTGATTCTGTCTAAGGCAGATTAAGATTTAGGACACTACCGATACAATCAAGTTGGCCTATTACCCAGACGTTCTTTTCGAAATATACTGAAGAGAAAAAACTACAAGATTTTTGTTTCTTCTTTGTGTCTTTGGTTTAGTCTTAATCAGGATTTTGTCGATTTACTAAGGCTTTCAAGTCCTGTTTATCGATCGGTTTTTCAATCATTCAATGATTGTATTGTTTTTAATCCACAGGTTTGATAATAAGTACTTTCTGGACTTTGAACTAGAAATGATTTGATGTACATGATGAATAAATATTGGCGATTGCATTTATGACTATGCCCTTGTTAGCAATAGAACGAATAAACGATGTACATTTATGTTTTATCCCTTCTTCATACTGACTATATTAACTTTAAAACATGGGGTGTTTTGCCATCCTTCATACTGAACTCAAACATTCAAATTATTACAAAAAACCGACAAAACTATTGCTGGATCTTGATTGGCTTGTTGTTTAAAGGTCTCAACATTACTTTACATGACACTATTCATGTATAAACAAAGATCACAAGACTATCATCTAAACGGAGTTACATTAGATTTGCTACATACTAACAAACATGTATTTCCTCTAAAATGTTACATTTGTAATATATGATTTTCAACTTACAGAATGCGTAAACTGGTTGGTAACATTGAAACAAATGCTAAATCTGACAAACAATTACCATCTAGATACCTGAAAATATCAAATATTATAAACTAGTGCAATGTTTGACGCTGTTATAAATTTTTGAGGGGCTTCGGTGGTCAAGGTAGTTCGTCTACTATTGATCACGTGGTCTGTCAACACTGAGATTGCGGGTTCGATTTTCACTGCAGGCAGGGTGTACTCGACTCCAATCTTAATTGACAAGGATTGCCAGTTTTTCCTACCGCAGGTCGGGGGTTTTCTCCGGGTACTCCGGCTTCCCCCCAATAAAAACTGGACGCCATGATATAGCTGAAAAATTGCTGAAAGTGGCGTTAAAACATCATTCAAACAAAAACAAAACAAAACAAATTTTTGAGGTTAAAACTCAATCTCATATTCTAAGTGGTCCAATATATAGTTATTAGCGGCCCTTGGCCCTACGATTGAAGTGAAAAGTTATTTCAATACCTAATATTTAAACCTTAAAAACAGACACAAGTAATTGCTGGTGAACTGTAACTATTGCAGTTTACGACAAAGACTGATAAAATTAACGGCTTTTAGCAACATATATCAATTGTGCATGTGTGACAGTATTTTAGGTTGAAATAAAATAAACAAGATTTTTTGGACATGGAACGCTTTTATTCTTTTTTCTTCGGGACACTAATTTAATAACGAAGCTGTTCAAAACTCATTTATCACTTGGTATCTTTATAACAATGTGTTCGGTCTCTTTGTTTATATGATAATAACAAACATTTAACTGTGGGGTTTTTGAAATTTATTGTTTAATTGAAAATATGTTTTAACAAGGAACATGCAATATTTGAGTTGTATTCATGACGATTCACTGATACTTTGTTTAACGTCCTCTTAGTTATATTTTACCTATATTCGGGACGAAAATACATTAAAAACAAAACATAAACATGAGGTAGTGGCGCAAAATATGAACAGCCAAACAGTATGGATTTTTTGTTGGGTTAGTTAATAAAGCTTTTATAACAATTAAAATGTTTTTTTTTCAGAAATCTACAAATCAGCTCTTTATATAATTATCTTGCAAGTCGCTCAATGGAAAGTCGTCCAGTATTCATTATAAAATGTTAACGGACAATAATTGGATCAACGCGAAAGACAGCTCTGTGGATTTAGGCCTCTGAACCGTCTCCGTACGCACGGTTTTAAAAGTAATTGCAATATTACCACCTGAACCAAATCTAAAAATCACAATAACAACAGTATAATTTGTTGGTTCCTATACTGCGTCCATCATTAAGGTATTATTTTGATTGATTGATTGATTGTTTAACAAATACTGAGCAGTATTTCACCTATATTCAGTACATGGACAATTTAAAACGATCATCGTTAATGTGTTTTTGTGTGAATAGTGTTTATTGCCACTGTTAGCGATTTTTCCATCTCTAGCATGACGTCCTGTTTTTATTGGGGAGGAAGTTGGAGTACCCGGGGAACACTTTATGCGGCAGAAAACCGACAAGCCTTGTAAATTAAGAAATTAAAATTGGAGTCGAAGTATACCTTACCTGCAGTCAGACATGCTTGATTTCGTATGGAAAGGTGCATGGCACACATTCGGGTCGTGGTTCATTTTTTAAATATAAAGCACGTGTTATTTGGTATAGCAACGACACCTGGCTAAAGTAAGTCGACGACCTCTATTAAATATAAAATAATTGTTGTACTGAAGTGGCTGGATCTTTGGAAACTTGCTATGAACTTCGAAATCCCAAGCACTCTACTACAGGCTAGAAATTTATGAAAACTGCAGTTTAAAATTATTAAAAGGATTTAAGGTCTTTTGGCCTCAGATCCACGCCTATGCAACATCTAATTAAATGATGTATAAATTTGAATAATCTTTCAAATAAATGCATCTTAAATTTTGGTATTTTTTCAGTGGCAGAAGACACGACTAAGGATAAGAACAGATAATACATTTACTTTTAAATGACGAAGCAAAAATTTTAAGTATAGAAGAATAATCTGCGCTAAGTATCAAAGAAGAGAATGGAAAACTGCGAATTTCTGCGAAGGGAATTATCGAAGTGTTTGTCTCGTCCCAGAAATATTTCGTAAGATATATTAAAACAGGTTAACCACATGGGAATATGTAGAATACCAATTCCTACAATGTCATCTAAATCTTAAGCGGATGTTCATAACGCGGTTATATATTACACAAAAAAATGTAATTTTATTGGGTTGTTTTTGAAAAAAATATTCGTGAAGAGGTTTGAAAACAGTCTTCGACAGAAAAAGACGGATAATTCTTCAACTTGGTAATACATGTATAACAGCGCTTGATCCGTCAGTTATACACAGAGGGCTTGTTAGCCTCAACATAATGCTTTATTTAGGAGTGGTTTTGACGATAGTAAAACAAATGAACGCCGAAAGTTGTTTTCGAGGTTATTATGGTACTTTTGTCAAATAAAAATATGCCGAATTATGCGTGTGTTTCACTTTTTATGTACACTTGCGCGAACCAATTTTGCATCAATAAGGTTCACTGAAATCGTGTGAAGATGAAATACTTACAAATCAGTAAGCTGATTCAAATTCGCAAAAGTAACATTGAGTATCTCTGTCAATGAATTATTTTGTAGTGAGCTGAAAAATGGATGTGTCATCAGCAGATGTTAAAAGAAAAAAGACATAACATTTTATTTTATGAGTGAAACTTGATATACACGTGTACATTACACAAAATATAAAAAAATATTTGGATATACAATATAAATTACAAATAAATTATGCGACTGGATTGATGTTCAAGTAAATGTTATCAATAACTGAAAAGTTATAAATGCTTCCAACAGGTATATCTAGATACAAGATTTATGAAATATGCTTGCCGCGATCCAATACTTACAGATACTGTAAGCTGGATGGTAACATCGGAAGAAAATCTAAACCGGATAGTTGATTACTATCGAGATGCCTGTAAACATAAAATATTTAACAAACTTAGTGTGGTTAATGTTTGTGAAATGCATAATAAAAATTAAATGCATCTAGCTCATTTTACTAATTTACCAAGTTTAAAAAAGCATAAACAAATGAGGAGAAATTTGAAAGAGTCATACATATTTCTTAAGTTGCTTAATGCGACCGTAAGTATCGCTTTTGAATAAGATAATAGATATTAACGGCCTAAAATTATATAACAATTAGTTCGCGTTAAATAATTTACAAGAAAATTTTTCAGAATAGCCAACTGTTTGAGTATGCCAATGTTCATTGAAATTGCTTTAGCAATCTTTAAGATTATGGCATTTTAAAAATCTTATGTGCACAACTAGACACGCCATTCTACAAAAAAGGATACTCATGACACTTTGCACACACCTTAAATGCCTTGTCAAGTTGTGCACATCGTTTGAGATTTTAAACATCCACGACAGACCAACATCTGTACTCTTTTGATAGACAGATAAGGCGTATTTGTCTACAAATGCATGATGTCTTGTAGTTTCGACGTAAGTCAAATAGCTCAATAAAAGCGTGATATTATTCACAAGCTCTAGAGTAACGTATCAGTTCAGAAACGTAAAATATATATGCTAGAATATTGCTGCACATGAATTGAAAGTTGACGATTGACAAGTGGTAGTCAGCACTTTAAGTAGCAAAGTCATCGGTAAGTGTTGATTTCGAGATATAGATCTAAATATGAAGAGTACAATGTGTATGTGGTGTCCTTAATTTCAAGCAATTTTAAATAAATGGGAAAATGGGATGTAGAAAGCCACAAAACGATAATTGTTTAATGAAAGGACATCGTAAATGTAAGGAAGCTTTGATTAAATGGTAAGCTTGAAGTCTTTCTTATATAAAAGTGATGTTCGCTTCATATGAATAAAGGAACATATCGGCAAGCAATGTTACACAACTGCCAAAGAATACAAATGGATTGTTTAAAAAACAAATCCACAAGACCCGCCGAATATGTTGGCAAATTGAGAATCAAACATTTTAATAACTAGTTAATGTTTTTAGCTTTGAAATCATTGCTGATAAAAAAAACTCTTAATATGATCGACAACCAGATATATGTATCTACGTTTTCCAATTTTTTTGTCAAGCAACTTTGAAATAGTTGAGCCTTTAATTTACTATATGAAATAGTGGTGTACAATGTGGACCAATCAAATGTTTTTTTTTATAATATTGCAAGAAAAAGGAATTTAGATCAAAATGTCGCCATAAGTTTTGTAGAACTTATAAGGTTCCAAATATGTTGTTTACACCATTTAATGGTAACAGGCATTAAAATATTTTTAATGGTCGGATCAAATAAATACGAATATGAACAGGTCTGAAAATTGCTAGTAGACTTTTGTGTAATTTGGAAAATATTATTAAAAATTCAAATGCACATTCCAAAAACTTCTTTTTTTCTTAAATAGTATTGTCTAATTCGACACATTTCACTAGAATAGTTTATATAATTGCATACTCCAAGCGTTATTGCAAACAGTGTGACAAGTGAAACATTTCTTCAAGTCAACAGAAATGTAACAATACATTGTCAGTATTCGTAAACACCGGACAGAATTTGCGTCATTAACTTCTTACTGGTGAATAGATCCATTGTTAAAGTTAATATGACAAATAAAAGTGTAGTAAATCGAAAAACTTCTTATCACCTTTTGAAACAACAGCGTTCATAAAAAAGACTAAATTAAATAAAAAAACGAGTACGAGTAATTTATTTGTCACTATAAAACAAAAAAGGCTGACTAAATCTTACGGTTAAAAATATTTTTAACAAACAAATTTTGGGTGTTGCGTAAACATCAGTGTTACAGTTCACGGACAAGTACAACCTTTGTTTTTACATGAATAATACTTACAAAGTTTTAAGTTGATATAGGTTGTGAAATGTACCATTGAGTAAATCGGTCACGGTCAATGAATTATTCTGTAAGGAACTGAAATATACATGAAGGTAATAACACTGATAATCTGTCAAAAAAGACAATTCACAATCCGAAAACCGACAAAAATCAGTATAATGACTCCAAGCTCTTGCTACGTGATTAATTGAGAATCAAGCTGTAATATCGCTGCAGAAGTGAGGAAAATTTAAAATTTTGAAATAAAAATCGTATCGTTTGTCTTAAATTCTAAGCAAATTGAGAGGTCGTAATTGAAAGGATATCATACATATATCTATATGTAAAATTAAAGGACCTAGCTTCATTTTCACAAGAACACAGAAACAAATCAGCAATTTTGTACCCATTTGAAATTTCAATTGTCTGCTGAAAAACTCATCCCCTAAAAGTACAAATAAGTTGTCGATCTGAAAATCTGTAAACCTGTTTTGTTTCGCTGTAGCATAATATACTTGTTAGTTCTTTACAGAAAAAACGTATTGAAACCTAAAACTACATATTGGTAGCCATATGTATGATTTTTTAAAGACGTGATTTTAGTTTTTCGTGCGGATTAGTAGTATAAAGAGTTAAAAAATCAAAGGTTCTAACAGGAGAAAATTCGGATATCGATCTTGATTTTGAATTTTCCATAAGTTCTTTTGAATTTGTACGAATCCACATATACAGTCGAACTTCAGTAGCTCGAACTCGGATCGCTCGAACAGCCGGGATTTCTCAAACACCTATAAAAGTACAGAACTTTTCCCCAATACTCGAATATTTGAACGCCGATTTCTAGAAAACTTGAACGAACTAAAATACCAGTCCACATTGTGAAATTCTTTTGTAAAAACCATAAATAACCTGAACAAACGTTATTGATGGCCTGGTCGATTATTTGGTCGTAAAAGGTGTGAAGTGTCAAACGCCAAGCTTGATCTTTAATGATATAAACCCTAATAATAAACATAACTGTCATTAATTTGTATTTATGTACACATTTGTCGATAGTTGAAATAGCTTTTAGATTTTTAATAAGTACAATATACACCAAGAAATTGCTTTAAAATCCGAGTCTAGGTCATTGACACAATTACGTAATACAATCTTCCGATTAATACTTTTCACAAAATTAGACAAGAAAAACAACAGTAAGCATTTTTATTTTTTATTTGAAAATATCAATACGCACGTAAAAACAAGATCTAATACAATATATAAACACAATTTTATTAATCCAACGTGACAGGAAATAAATTGAAATATATGTAAACCGATATTAATTCCGATTCTCTCATGAGCTATGTCTGGAAATCACATGACCCCGGTTTCTCAAACTACCGATTTCTCGAACAATTATCGTCGGCTCCTTCGAGTTCCAGTCATTGAAGTTCGACTGTAGTTAATTTTACATCGCGAATAAACAGTTTCAGAGTATTTTTTGCTGTCCTGCTTTCACTGCAGACATTATCGTAATCAACCCTTTTGACAACTCTTTGTAGAGCATGTAGATGAGCCAGCTATGTATCTATCCTTGAAAAGATTTTTATGTAATCGTGGAATCCAATACAAGTATAGAAAGTCTTCAGACTCTTTGTCGTAAACATTATTCATAGAAGACATGACGGACTTATGGTTAGCCAGGATTTCATCTTTGTCAAATGTGGTACCTTTGTATGTGGAATTATCCTTGATGTTCTTTAATGAGGCATTCATAGTAATGTCACTTACATACAAACACAATATTGTAAGAAGCTTTGTCGTCTGCAGTGACATATTAGTCATGGACCAAATTGATGCTCCTCATTGCATCCTCGTCTTTTAATACGGATTTAGATCGATCATTAATGCATTTTCTTAGATTCTTAATTCGACGTTGTACTAAAGACCTTATTGGTTTTACCTAGTTAGACAGTGGATCTAGTCCGGGTCTTGTTTTCGTTCTTTCTTAATCCAATTTCTGGCTTAAAAAATCAAAGGTTCTAACAGGGAAAATTTGGATATCGATCTTGATTTTGAATTTTCCACAAGTTCTTTTGAATTTATACGATTCCACATATACAGTCGAACTTCAGTAGCTCGAACTCGGACCTATCGAACACCAGGGATTTCTCAAACACCTATAAAAGTACAGAACTTTCCCCAATACTCGAATATTTGAACGCCGATTTCTAGAAAACTTGAACGAACTAAAATACCAGTCCACATTGTGAAAATCTATTGTAAAAAAGCATAAATAACCTGAACAAACGTTTTTGATGGCCTGGTCGATTATTTGGTCGTAAAAGGTGTGAAGTGTCAAACGCCAAGCTTGATCTTTAATGATATAAATCCTAATAATAAACATAACTGTCATTAATTTGTATTTATGTACGCATTTGTCGTTAAATTTGTTGAAATAGTTTTTAGGTTTTAAATAAGTACAATTTACACCAAGAAATTGCTATAAAATCCGAGTCTAGGTCATTGACACAATTACGTAAAACAATCTTCCGATTAATACTTTTCACAAAATTAAACAAGAAAAACAACAGTAAGCTTTTTTATTTTTTATTTGAAAATATCAATACGCACGTAAAAACAAGATCTATATAGCCAATACAATGTATAAACACAATTTTATTAATCCAACGTGACAGGAAATAAATTGAAATATATGTAAACCAATATAAATTCCGAATCTATGATTAGCTTTTTCCGGAAATCACATGACCCCGGTTTCTCAAACTACCGATTTCTCGAACAATTATCGTCGGCTCCTTCGAGTTCCAGTCATTGAAGTTCGACTGTAGTTAATTTTACATCGCGAATAAACAGTTTCAGAGTATTTTTTGCTGTCCTGCTTTCACTGTAGACATATCGTAATCAACACTTTTGACAACTCTTTGTAGAGCATGTAGATGAGCCAGCTATGTATCTATCCTTGAAAAGATTTTTATGTAATTGTGGAATCCAATACAAGTATAGATAGTCTTCAGACTCTTTGTCGTAAATATTATTCAAAGAAAACATGACGGACTTATGGTTAGCCAGGATTTCATCTTTGTCAAACGTGGTACCTTTGTATGTGAAATTATCCTTGATGTTCTTTAATGAGGCATTCATAGTAATGTCACTTACATACAAACACAATATTGTAAGAAGCTTTTTCGTCTGCAGTGACATATTAGTCATGGAGCAAATTGATGCTCCTCATTGCATCCTCGTCTTTTAATACGGATTTAGGTCGATCATTAATGCATTTTCTTAGATTCTTAATTCGACGTTGTACTAAAGACCTTATTGGTTTTACCTTGTTAGACAGTGGATCTAGTTCTGGGTCATGTTTTCGTTCTTTCTTAATCCAATTTCTGGCTTAGTCTTGAAATGAGTCCGTAATAGTTTTGAAATTTAAATTCCAGTCTACTGGATGAGCTTCACTTAGTTTTGAAACACGAGAAATAATTTTTCTGTGATTCGTGGTCAATTATCACCAGCAATGACATTACCAGAGGGATTGTGTATGAAATGAGAATGAGAACAAGTGCGTTTAGTAGGTTGTTTGAGGTATGTTTCAATGTCTAGGTCTGCATTTGTAGTTAAAGGTTTTACGGGCATTGGTGTTGGTATATCGATAAGGCACGATAGAAAATATTGATTTTTGAAATATGAAGGGATCTTATCTTTCACATTTTTTCTATAAAGAATATTGTTGATGTTAACTGCATCAATTCCTTGTTATTGTAAGGAAACTGGGTAATTCTAAAAGTTCCAGAAGTTACAAAATTAAGACTCCTTATACACAGAGGTGGATAGTATTCTGTATTAATCAGTTCGTTTTGCATGTTGGGATATTTAATTGTTTTTGCCACATAATATGATTATAAAAAAAGATCTGTAATCTATACTTAAATGGTCTTAAAATAATATTTCTTTAAAATACTCAACTTAAATCAATTAAGTTTTATTTAACGATAAAGTGTCAAATTTTATTGTGCTTACTTACTTCCTTTTGAACTAATATTAAGCTACAAAATTTAAATAAAGTCCGTTTTATTATAACACTTACCTGATTTAAAGTAATTCATGGCTTAAAGTGATACATGTATCACTGTATATTTTAAAACAACACACTCGATTCTTTTTATTTATTATTTGATTGTATCAAGATATTGTACTTACAGATATCCCAAACTGTATGGCAACATTTGAACAAAAGCTATATCGGACAAAAGATTACCATCAAGGTACCTACAAGTATAAAATATGATAAAAGTATAAAAGTAGTATAATGTAAAATTGCAAATAAATAAGAAAATTACCAAGCTATATCATGATTTTTATTCCATATTTTGACAAGCTGTGAAGCCATACCAACCTACTCACGTGTTATAATAAGTATACAAAAAACGTTAGCAAACATGTTTAGTTACATTGAGAAGTACTTTACCTTCTAGCCAAAAAGGTTAAAAAAAATTAATTTTAAGTTTGTGCTATGTGGAATTTAACTGACATCAAAAGTGCAATGGATTGGTTAAGTACGGAAATTGTAATCTGTTGTAGCAGCTACAACGCGCACACTCTTTAATAAAATCTATTAATGGGATCTTTATCGCAGAAGAAGCCAGACATTTTCTGCCCAAAGATTGAAGGTTTTCATTCATTTCTTTTGTCTAAAAGTTGTTTCTGACACTTAAGACATTTGACAAGCTGTAATAATTGAAATTATTAAGATACACAACCAACAGTCACTATATTTTTAGTTCTAAGCTTTTGACAATTTTGTGGTAATTTTTGTTTATGTCATAGCCACCTGTGATGATATTTTGCATATCTTTATTTCTTTTTAGTAACAGATTGAAAAAAATACAATTTGTCTAACTCTAGTTAACTTTGAGCTGAGTTAACGAAAAAATAAACTTTTAATTGCATGTTGTGAACAGGGAATGCCGAAAGTAGAAAGTACTCTTATTAATTTCTCAAAAAGCAGAGAAAAGGCTTACAAAGTTTGCAGATTGTAAAGGTTTCTAAACATTCCAGGTGCAATATAACCAACTGCATTATTTCTTACGTATCTAAAATAAAATATAGACATACGTTAATATAAATAGGTAGCTGCGTTTGTAAGAAAATATTTTTGTAACTAAAAAGTTTTTTCTTTTCTCGTTCAAAATTTGCGTTAACGACTAAATCCCACATCTTGAAATTAATTAATATACAAGTCTGAACTAAAGTGTATTTATAATAATAAATATAAAATAATCACGTTTTGTTCCTTACAATCAGTTTCTCCTTTTGTATGAAAAAGTTTGGGTATCATAAACCACTTGTCCGTAATAGGTGTATCCAATGATCTTCGCAGCACTATGTGCTGAATTCACAAAGTATTCTAATCTGCGCAAGAGATGGTATATTTATTGAGAGTAAAACGTTTTTAAGGCGTTGATGAGTCTTTTTGAAATCAATACATTCACTGCTAACTCGTGCAATCAAGCAAGATATTAACTGTACTTACAATGTCACGATACTGTTCGGTATTGTCTCAGTAAAATTGAAATCTAATAACATATTACGATCCATATTGCTGGAAAACAAAAAATATTAAATGTATTGCTCGATATGAATAATAACAGTAAACTACCGATTTCAATAAATGTTATGGATAATGTTTGCTTGTGAATATTTAAATGATTTCTTTTAACAAAAGACATTAAAAGACATCTATAAAAAAACTTTATCGTGCGAGGATCATCTTAACTTGTACCTCAGACAGAGTCAAGTACAATAAAGCGTGTTGCACTGAGGCGTAAGACTTTAAACAATAAAAAACGTATTCTAAGCTAATTTGTGGAGCAACATTTCCTAAAAACGGCGCTCAGAGTTTTTACATGTAGAGTCATCGATAATTTGATGTTTAGTCATGAACCGTATTTTTTAACATCAACTTCATTAACTTACAAAGTCTGTAGACTCATAGATAGCGATCCAGTGAAGTTCAAATTTTCAAACAAGATATTTCCAGCCATGTTTCTAAGAAAACAAATATATTAGATCATTATAATTTCAAAGTGACAAAATATGGTGAACAATCGGAATGGAAAAAAATGTATTAACCAGTTTGATATACAGTTGTTTTAGCTCTGTTCTTGTGTTTACAATACAAATTAACGAATAGTAAATCGATGAGGAATATGTTAGGGTCTGTTTAATTATATAGAAAGCGTTATACTTACAAGTCATTAAGCATTGCCAGTTTGACGAATGCTGTATCGGCAACTGTAGTAATGTGGTTGTTTTTTAAAGACCTTAAATATAAAAAATGACTGCAACAACAAATCAATGCTGTCGTTTAAGCGGGATAATTTTAGACACTATCTTAAACCTAACATAATATTCTCCTCTCTTTAAATCTATTATTAATTATTATATTGTTTATTATTTGTTCATACATCATTTAAAATTATTGGGATTTGTAGCACATAATTAAAAAAGATTATTTTTATTTCAGACATATATCCAAAATTGTCAAAGAAGTGTACAAGAAATCAGAGACAACTTTTTATCAAACATTTGCCTGTCATTTAAACGCTGTTGTTAATTATTATTGTAGAGGAAGATAACAAAATCCTTGATTCTCCCAATAGCTATTACAATGAAGTATGAGAGAATGTAAATTAGAATGAAAATATCTTAGATCCAGCAAATTAGTACACAAATTTGTACATGTAAGTTTTGAAAAGAATTAAACGTTATAATAATGCGTCAATTGTAGATTGTGTCTTTATTTAAACATTTTTAACAGAAACATACACATTGATCTGAAGATAGTTGATGTCATACTAAAGAGGTAGTATATCAATAAACAAATATGAAGTTTTAATAAGCCGAACATATCAGTTAAAACAAATATTGCAAGGGAAACGGAAAAAAGTTTCTTTGCATTTATAATTATTTAACAGCACATCATTTAAGGGCATCGTGTAAATATCGTCATCACTATCCGTATACGTTCGCAGCTATTGTAGAAACGTCACTCTAAATATTTATTGCATTACGCCGATGTAACCATTAATAGACTGCAAAAGGACATGATTAATGTTGGCATGATCAAAACCTTAAAAAAGTCAAAAGTTGACTTTGAAAGACATTTCGAGAATAGATTAATGGAATCAACGTCCAAAAGGAAGTATTTTAGCTGCATTCATTCGTTTATTTAGGACGAAAACACGTTAACAAGCAATTATTATTGATTAGGAAAACAGTCTCTTTAATAAATGCATAGAAAACATTATACTTACAAAACACGAAGATCCATTACTTTGAATGCATTATCATCAATGACACAAATATGGTTGTTTTCCAGAGACCTAAAGTAAAACAATCTTTGTATTAACCAACCTTTGCAGTTTGCCGTTATGTAAATATGATAATGTAATCAGCTGTCATCTATTCATGTACTACTAAATTCATTTATCCTTGGGCCCTATCCACTAGACACGATTAGGATTCGACAATATCTCAAAAAGCGTAAAATGATGATTTAAAAACTATATTGCTGCCTCATTTCTGATGTTACGATACGATTTAAACATTAAAACAAATCATCGTAGAGATTATCCTGTTTCCGAACTGAATTTACATGTATTTTAATTCGGTATGTATTTTCGCTGTTCAATCGTAACAAATCAAAAAGAATTTAGCTATTACTGTTAAGAAGTTCAACCTGGAAATCATTGAAACTATCAAGAAACTAGGCATACAAAAACATGTTAGTGTTAGGTCAATATTTGATACATATTTTGATAAAAATTCCTCTTTTCCTTTGACCATTTATGGTTTGCATTTTAGTATCGCAAGCTGTAATAAAGAAGCCAACTAAATGGAGCAAATTCGGACAGCTAGACTAATTTTTATTAGCTAAAAACGTGTAAAATTCCTTTCACAAGGGATGACAAATAATGATGCCAACATTATAGTGGAATAAATCCATTCGATAATATACAAACAAGTTTTCTGTTCTGCTGAATCAGTTGACTTAGATAAAAGAATTTATATACTTATTGTTCGCCTCAACACTTACAGTGTATTCAGCATCACAGGCAGGGAACCGGTGAAATTCAAATCAGAAATCATATTACCATTGAGGGACCTAAAAGAATCATAATGTCTAAACAAAAATACATGTTAAAAAGTTAAAATTGAATCAATCCTTTTTACATATAAAGTACTGTAATTACTTTATGTTTGGATTAAGGGGTTGCAGGACACTTTCACTGAAAATAATTTGTCAATGAATTTTCTTTAAATTCGCCAAGTAGTTAGTTTTTTATACAGGTAATTCATAATTCAAAATAAAAATTGGGATTTCAGAGCTTATTTTCGAGTGGTTGAAAACTGAAATTTTAAATTTTAATATAGATTATACAGAGAAGAGAATAAAAAAGCACTAAAATAAAAGATTACAAAAATTATGTCCAATGAAATTTTCAAAATTTTTGATATAATGTCAAGCAATCGGTATACATTTTAGTGATGGAAAGAAGAATAGGGTCTCTGAGAAAATTTTTTGTCAATAGGGCAAAAACTAGTAAACTAATGCTAAAAATGTTTTTTTTTTGGTCAAAATTACCTCCCTTGTTAAAAATTTCATTTTCATTATTTTTGCCAATACCAAACTCATTTAAACGAAAACTTTTTATTTCAACCATTAATATATTGAAGTATTATTATAGGTACCAGACTTTCATTTTTGTTTTAAATTGTATTGAAAAGAAGAAATAAATAGTTAGAAATTATTATTAAATTTACCATAAATGTTCTATCTATTTTGAAATTTTCACAAAAGATGGCGAATGGTGTCCTGCATCCCCTTAATAAGCAATTAAATGGAATATGATCATTAAAACAAATTATGGCTGGATGCAATATTGTCGATAATTTTTTCATTGTTTAATTTGATCGATATGCTTCTTTTTAGCTTGATTCTAAGTCGTTTCGAACATGTTTTTACCATTTGCTATGGTAACGTCTTTCCCAACACTTAATGTGCGGTTAGAAAGACATTATTTGTCATTTGTAATTGATCTTTGGCATTGATCTTTGGCAGACTGCAAAGCCTGTATGTTTTTTTGTTGTAATGTCGGAAATCCTTGAAATATTCTAGTATTCTTTCATGTTGCATAGCATTTCCGATCTCAAAAGCAAGGTCTACACATTTCGGCATGTTTCGGTAACTGTTATTACTGTAGTAGGCAATTTTTTAATGGTTTATTGTTGACATGGCTAAAATACAAAATAAAAACAAAAAAACCCACACATTTCTAAAGATAGTATTCTAGTAACAACTGTATAAGATTTTGATAAAGCTTCCATGGACAATATTTTCTAAAATTGATAACCTAATCTTCAGCAAATAACACGTTTTAGTCTGAATATCCGAAATGCGTTTTTACAAGGCATAATTAAATTAGTCTTAACAGCTAGGTAGTATACCAAAATTAATCATGGGATCAACATATGCATTAGTTATTACGCATGTATTACAATACCTCTGATTGTTCGCATATGCATCATTCTAAAATAATTACTTACAGATAAGTTAGTCTCGTTCCGGCAAATGTATAAGAGTAAATTGATTTTATTTGGTTATTGTCCAAATACCTGTGTAAAAAAATCTAGAATTAGTTATATGTTATGCACAAAAACTATTTGTTATTTGCAAACGGGGTTTGTTTTTTGCAATGAACATGACACTTTCCAGATAAAACATTACTTACTATGGTCTACAACCAAGCTTTCGGTATTTCAATCTGAAACCTCAGCTCCCCACAATAAAAGAGCATCTGCCACTTGGGTACGCGCTATTCAGATGTGGGTCGAACACCAGAAACCCTACCAGTATGGTCCAGCAATGTAAGAGAGATAATCAACACGTTTATTATTTAGACAATAATGTTTTCCGTGACAACGAACTTTTTATAGATGCTATTACATTGTTAAGTGTAGATCAGTACAGTTTTTAGTTTTTTTTTTACGTTTGACAGATATCAGTACGCGTTACTAGTTTTGCGGCACTAATGTAAGACATTGTCTACGGTAAAATCTAAAAAAAAATTGCAAACTCTGATATGCATTCAGTCATTGTTTAGTAAAATCTCGTTTGACTCTTGTCACTCCCGTTCGACAAGTGATTTTTGCTTTCTTTGCAAGGAGTTAGCTGGATATTGTAAAATGGCAATACACAGATAAAACACTGAATAAATGTTACAGCAAGGCATGCTGCTTTTTTTGTTGCCTATCACCCTACAGACACATTATACAATATCTCCGAAAATTATTTTTGCCACTAATGGCATGAACATCTTAAACTAACCCGAACATATTATATGAAACAATATAATTGGTTGACTAGATGTTGGAAGTGTATGGGAAACACAACAGTTTAGATTAATTTAATAAAACTAGCTATACTGTATTTGTTGTGCTCATAATTTACAAAGCTGTATAACGATACTTACAGGGTATTCATCATAGAACATCCATAGAAATCATCAGTTTTTAAATTATTGATGAAATTATTTTTTACAGAGCTTCAAAAGAAAACAAAACATCTGGCATTTATCGTCAATTAAAACCAGGAAAACGATCTTTTTTCGTTTTTGGAAATACCGCGGCCGTTATAATATCGTTGGCACTTATGAATATTTGAAAGCTTACTTTTAACCGTGTTGACACATGAAAACTAGAAGACAACTGTGACATTCGAGTGATGCAGTAAAATTGTGATTTATTATATAAAAACAGCTTTTTTTTACATCAAAGTGCCGACAGTGATTCACTCCAAACTGCTACATTACCAGTAATGTAATTAAATTCGTACCCTAATTAAGGAAACAATTATTTGGTAGGATAATTTGTAGTATTTGTTCTGTTTTCTTTAGACAATTAATTTTTCTACGCTGGTTCATCGATAGCTAATGTCTTCAGAAAAGAACTAAATTATATTTTATTTACATGTAGGTGTAACGATGACCATAATGAATAATTTAATATCCGATTGATTGTAAATTGTTTCAATCGTTATAATCAGGTATCATCCTGATACTAGGGTTTTTGCAGAAAACTCCATATTCGAGATACATTAATAATTTGTTTTTT
The DNA here is from genome assembly GCA_944474755.1 of Limnoperna fortunei. Classification (NCBI taxonomy): domain Eukaryota; kingdom Metazoa; phylum Mollusca; class Bivalvia; order Mytilida; family Modiolidae; genus Limnoperna; species Limnoperna fortunei. Next base: position 43,302,624 of record OX104116.1, on the reverse strand, counting down.
ACATTGTAATAACAATAAACATTTCAACATGATTAATTCGAAATTTATTCCGGCACATTTTGTTTTTGCATTTCCGGTTCGAGATAAATACACATAACTCAATGCTATAAAAATTTTAATAACAGATTTTGATGAATAATTTATTAGTCAAAATAAAAACTTAAATATACATTAAAAGACTTACAGAATATTTAGTCCCGGAATCCGACTGCAGTCTAGAGAACTTAGACTTGTCATAATATGATTATCAATGATCCTAGAAAAGACAGAAACATATATCTTATCAAATCAAATATCAATAAGGAATTATAGAAAGCAGTGGAGCGAACTTGTATGAAAACATCCTATACTTAATGATGAAATAAAGTATAGAAAAACACAACACGATAAGAAAACTGTTTCTAAATGTTTGCTTTAATATATTCTTGCCACTATATGAACATTCGTGTGACGTTTTGCAGAAAATATCATACACAATATCAAGCGGGCTTTATTATTTGTTAACGTTTTGTTACAAGCTGTTTTGAAAATCTATTAAATATTTCTAATTATAATTCATAATATCTATAACAAAACTGTAGGACCACTTTACCTTCTTTAAAATACAATTGTTTTCAAGTTTGTGAAATTCTACGTCTGTATGTGGCAAGCTGAGAAACCATAGGATATTTCTTGACGAAAATTAAGAATTACTTCTCTATAATATGAATATATGTACATCATAAACGCGATGTTCGCACAGCACACTTTATGATTTATGACGTTACTTTCGAGCACCATAGCCCCGTTCGAGATCCGGGTTGCTAAAAGAATAGACCGCAGTCGCGCTAGCTTGTCGTAAAAGGCGACTAAATAGCGCCCAGTACCCTGACCGGCGTGTCAGGTCGGTTTGCCTAAAGACCGACTGGGATGTGTGCCCCAGGTGGTTGAATGGGGTGCCCCTGGCAAGCTGGGGTTGTCAGGCCATAATACGGAAAACCTGACCGTAAACCATATTAGTGCACCGTGTTGGGAAAAATGCCACGTTCCTCGCACGCTAAAGAACGCTGCTGTAGTATTCGCTATGAGTAGGGATTTCGATCCCGCTACAGGAGGCTAAATTGCCCGACCCTATCCATCCTCCCATTTGCCAGTGGCAATCTAAAATCCGTTACCCCTATTTTTCCTTGTGTCCCATCCCATTTTCATTCATCATCATTTCATGTTCATCGCCTGAATATAGCTGAAATTTTGCTGCTCGGGCGTTAAACACCATTAATCAATCAATCAATCGAGCACCATAACAGTGTCTCTGCCTTCAGTGATTACGTGACGTTTTTCTCTAATGCGTTGGTGACGTAACAAAAAAAGTCACACGACTGTCAATTTTTAAAAAGCGTTTTAGAGATTGCAAAAATTGTCTGACATTTTGTTATTTTTAACCAAAACAGTTATTTTTATCGATTTTGTAATTTTTTTAGCCTACTTTTAAATTATTTAATTCTTTGTCATTTCCATCTTGATTGTCATCTGAAATGGGTACATTCGTTTTGGTCACGTGACTTTTTTTTGCACATGCATGTTACCATACCGCAAAACTGAGATTACGAGTTTACGCAGATCAAAACTGAAATTAGTGGATCCGTATCATGAAGGTAAAAGACCTGAACAAACTTATCGTGTAATTTATTACAATGATGATTTAAAAAATGGTTAAGTCAAGCGTATTTTGATATGGACTTCTCTCGAGAGAAATAGTTTTCCTACAGTGTTGTATGGGCAGGTACGTTTATAATTCCAAGTCGCTAAACAACACGGGTGACTATACTTTGTAACTGGATTATCATACCGCTGCGCGCTACTGACTTTGTTGCGCGTTTGAACTTGATAAATTCTTGTTATGTGTATAGTCACGTAAACAAGGTGGACTTAAGACAGTTACGCAGTATTATGGGCTAATCAACCTTCCAAACGCGTTATTGACGAATTTCGTTATGTCCAGTGTACAATATGTGTGCCATGTTGAGAAAAGATACACTGTTTTAAAACCTTATAAATCAATTAAGGCCGGAAGGACTTCTGGCACTTCAAGATATATTTAAGGAGAACTTTATCTTTTTGTTCTAGCTGCAATGCGGCGACTACTCTTGTCTTAATCTACCAGTTTGAGCTCTCTCCGTGCTGCATTGAACGATCTTAGTTCCAAAGCCAAAGCTTGGAATGGATCTACGGACTTTACTTAAGAAATAGATTATTGCGAACGGGCTAGAACATGGTCAAACCTTATATTTGTCTTCATGTTATACCGAGCTATCCGAAGACAAATATAAGGTCTGACAATGTTATAATTCGCATAGAGCCCAAGTGCAATAATCTATTTAAATTCTAACAAATGCTTAAGATTTCAATGCTTTAAATTCAATTGTAATATTGTTTTTTGAAACTAATAAGATATATCTCAAAACAGTATGTTAAAGCAAATAAAATTGACATAAACATATATGCTCTTAATTTTATTAAATATATGTACCTTTTACGGAAAAAATACTTAGAAATCTTTAAAAATTGCATGGTTTAATTCAGAAAATTTTTAAGTTGAGCGTATATGACGTGGGAATTCTTATTGCTTATTAGAACCCTAATGTATAATGTATAAAATATAAGAAAATATAAGAAACTCACAATTGATATGTGCTTTGCGGTATGTTCTTAGGTATTCTGTCTAGCCTTCTTACAGTTTCCGCACACTTTACATAGCCCCCACTGCAGAAGCAATTCGGGTCACATGCAAATGCAGGAGCCCAAAGGAATGTAAAAAATAAAAGTAATGGTAGGTGCATCTTTAGGTCAATCTTCATTTTTCTAAAATAAAAAATATAATCATATTGTAATCCTTCCTTTTTTATATGTTTTAGCTGAACTATTTGGGAAAAATAATGTTTCAGATTAGTTCCATGTTAATGTACATGATTGAACTGTATTAACATTTCTATACTAGTATCGAGTCTTATGGTACCAAATCAGCGAGTTAACCAACTATAAAAAGGCAACAACAACTTACGCTTACAGCCCTTAACTCCCATATCTGCAACGTTGAAAGATAGGGTTCGAAGGCTGACACAAAGGCCGATATATTCATGACCATATATGCCTATTTGTTAAAGAATTGCACATCGTTTCAATGGATTTATCAGTATTTCAACAAGATCAATTCACTCACAAACAAATATGCTTGCGAGTTATTTGGTCAATAAATTAATTGAAAACTGTGTGTTACAATTGCATTAAGAAATTAATTTGCATATCCATGTTTCCTGTGAATTGCGTACGAATATTTTGTTGATTTTACGAACCCAATTTTAAGCCATAAAAAATCTTCAATTAAAATATAAATGAACACATAAAACTTAGTTTAACTACAATTATTCTTTTCTGTTTTCTTAAACAACCGCAAGAAAAGTTTTAAGTTGAACAGATCATTAAATGAGGTGAATCGTAAATAATACATCCGAACTAGCGTGTGACAATGGAAATTTCATAGCCTAGAGTGCTGGACGCAATGCAAGCGAATGGGTGTGAGTTCGAATCCCCTTGAGGCAGGCGGGGAACTTATTATATATTTTTGAAGCTAGTGTTATATGCATGTTTTCTTTTAAATTTAGCTGTGAGATTGTACATTGTACATTTTTGTACTTAAAGAAGCGTCTGCAGATCTTCGGATTTACTTTAAATTTGGTTTGTCATAATTAAATCTTTTCGTTGAGTGCACACCTGTCGTAAACCAAGTTTATATTCGTAATTCTAATATGACGTCCTGCTTTAGCCGTGTCAAAATTCCAATAAGTTTAGTTCGCACATGCGTAAGTTGTGTGTTAAGTGTAAATGTAAAAACGGACTTAAAATGCAGTTTGATTGTGTTATCAATAATTATCGTCATTGTTAATAATGCAGTTATTTTTAGTCTGATTTGTATAATTAAACATTCTCTCGATACATTATTTTTTTTTACAATTCTACATTCGAATTAACATAAAGTAACAACTGAAAATTTCAAACTAGAATAATGGAATTTCGTAAGATTTCCTAATATTTTTGTCTAAAAGTTACGTATATTTAATAAAATGACGGGAATATAAGTTTATGTAAATTTTACATGTATTTGCTTTAACATACTGTTTTGGATACATCTGATTATTTTCAAAAACAGTATTACAATTGAAAGCGTTCTCTTAGAGACGCTTCGAAATTTTAAAACAATTGTTAGACATGTTAGAATCGAAATAGATTATTGCAATTGGGCTCTTTGCGAATGGTCAAACCTTATACCTCGCTATCGCTCGGTATTTAATATTGACACATATAAGGTCTGACCATGTTCTAATTCGCATACAGCCCGCGCGGAATAATCTATTTCTTAATCAACGTCATAAAAGATTAACACTTTTATGCAGACGTCTTAGCAAGATTTGTTAAATATTTTAACAACACCACTATCAACTTTGTATTCTAAATGGCCGACAAGTCCTCATAAAGTTTATATTGCTGATAAAAGTAAATATATATGCGCTATTAGATTGGAACTAATTCATTGGCTAACGCTCGGGGTAAACCATTCAACATAAAAGCAAAACCTGTAGTAAAATTAGTATTTATTCGTGTCACAATGAATGATTTTAAATATATGCGTTTTACTTTTGTACTATATGTGCATTATGTATCTAAATATACAAATTTGCTATATCTAGTCTATGGAATACATTTATAATAAACTACAATATAATTTTTAAAAGTAACATATAACATGTTATAAATACTGAATTGTAAACACCTGATAATGCAAGTGCTAAAACACACTTTTCTTTTAGACGATAGTGTAAACTGCAGTTTACAAAAATCTATTTTAAACGCTAAAATACAGAGAACATTTTTCCTTTTTTAAATGTACCTTCCATCCCTCTATCACATATACATACAACGAAATACACATTTGATTTGGTTTGTAATAAACTATGTCTGTATTATATTTGTTAAGTTGGACACGCTCATATACACAGACATAAAACATAATTATACATAGTCGGTGTTAGTACAAACGTTCGTACCAGCATTATGATACTTGGCATAGTGAATATTGTACTTTCCTTGATGTGCATATTAGTTTTGAAATTTAAAACGGCCGCCTTCCAAAAAAGACCCCAGGTAGATGTGGGTCCCCCGAGTGTGCTAATACTTTCCAAATCTTTGTCCGACTTCCGTTTTTAAAATTGTGGCCATTTTATTACACTCGCACACCATGAAAACATCAATGTTGTCAGATTTCAAAGAAATTTGATTTTCATGCATATTTTAATGTACTTATATTAACGAAATACTATCCATGGATATTTTGGGCTACTTCCGTGTTGGTATCTCAACACAAAAAACTGTAATTCTTTAATTTTGTTTTCGTAGCAGAGTCCGTATTATTTTTCTAGAAATAATCAAGGGATTCTCCTGAAACGTTGCATGTACCTAGATTGCAACTGTTGTGTACATCGGTTTTAGATTTTTCAAGATAGTCGCTATTTACTAAGGGGGTCAAACACACTTTTTGTCGAATCATTTTGAAAATGAGTTATTTGGGTATAATACGTATCCTACTTGTGCGCTATTAGATTGAAACTAACGCTCGGGGTAAACCATTCGACATAAAAGCGCAACCGTGGTAAAGTAAGTATTTATTCGTGTCACAATCAATGATTTTAAATATATATGCGTTTAACTGGTGTACTATATGTGCATTATGTATCCAATTTGCTACATCTAGTCTATGGAATACATTTATTATAAACTACAATATAATTTCTAAGAGTAACACATAACGTAATAAACATATTAGAAAAATACTGAATTGTAAACAAAGCGGATAATGCATGTGCTAAAACATACTTTTCTTTTAGACGATAGTGTAAACTTCAGTTTATAAAAATTTATTTAAAACGTTAAAATACAGAGAACATTTTACCTTTTTTAAAATGTACCTCCCATCTTATATCACATATGCATACAACGAAATACACATTTGATTTGGTTTGTAATAAACTATGTCTGTATTGTCTTTGTTAAGTAAGACACGCTCAACTACACAGACATAAAGCATAATTATACATAGACGGTGTTTAGTATAGTATATTTTAAAGTCACTGTTGATTCATTTTGAATTGATCAAATAAATTACTAAATTTTACATGTACTGATGTTGTTAGCATTTAACCACTGAGGTAAAATACACTAGAAAAAAATCTGGATGCTGTAAAGGGTCCCGATGTCGTGCATAAGGGATGTATTAGGATTGTCACGTAATAATGCGAAAGTAAAGTTGTACATATCCACATTTTCCGTACCTTTTCCTTTTCTTGTTATTAAGTCCCCAGCGATGAATTGTCGGAGGAATTTTTGTTTTTGCCCAGCATTTGGTACTTGGCATAGGAAATATTGTACTTACCTTGATTGGCATATTAGTTTTTTAAATTTTCAAAATGGCCGCATTTAAAACACGACCCACCCTTTTCAAAACGCAAAAAATAAAAGTCATCCTATTGCGACCAAATTTTGTACACATGTAGATTTGAGTCCCCTGAGTGTGCTACTACTGTCAAAATTTTTGTCGTACTGTCGGTTTTGTAAATTGCGGCCAGTTTACTACACTCGCACACCATGAAAACGTCAATGTTGTCCGATTTCAAAGAAATTTGACTTCCATGCATATTTTAATGTACTTATTTTAACGAAATACTATCCATGGACATTTTGGGCGACTTATGTATTGGCATCTAAACACAAAAATCTTTAATTCTTTAATCTTTGTTTCTTAGCAGAGAGTTTATCCGGATTACTTTTTCTGGAAATAGTCAAAGGATCCTCATGAAACTTTGCATATACCTAGATTGCAACGTCTTGTTGTGCACATTTGTTTAAAATTTTTCAAGGTGGCTGCTATTTCATAAGGGGTCAAACACATTTTTCGTCGAATCATTTTGAAAATGAGTTATTTTAATAAATACGTATCCTACACTAGAAATTTCACAACGACTTTTTTGCCAAATTTTAACATTACTGGCTTGCCTTGAAAATAGGTATGTGGATAAAAAGGATATTCTGAACATGATGGCGCAAACAGAATATTTCCATGAAATGAATTTTTAGCGATTGGCCTCCCAATTCTTAAAAATTTCATCATTGTTGGATTACATTGAAAATGTGGTATGTGGGTAAAAAAAATGTGCTGAAAATGACGGCGACAAAATGTTACTTAGCGCAACATTTTACAACTATATCCTGACGTTCATGTTTATTAAATGTTGACAGACACTTTATCAATAGTAGATGACTACATGTACCTACCGTTAAAACTCGACCCCCGAGGCGAAGACAAGTATTTGTTTTAATATTCTTTTTTAAGTTCCTACTACTAAACATGTATTTGCATTTCTTCTAATCTTCAACGGTGGTAAAATTTGTTCTGCATGAATTTTGTCATAGGTTTATGCCGTCGGTCTTGTAATTTGTGTTATTTGCTTATATTATCTTTGATCAACAATCAACACTGATGCTGTTATATGCAAAACAACTTACCGGTAATCTAGCGAAAAATCTAATAATCAATACTTACATCACATAATAAATAAAGTTCTACCGATCAGATTGCACCTCTTTAAATCAGTATTATTATACTTTACTAAAGAAACCACTACCAGAATAAAGTGTTTTTCTCAAAGAGGCGCGTGGTCACTCAATTATAACATCATTATGCAATATCACCACCAAAGTATTCGCATGTTTGTGATTAATCTGCTTTATATCATATCCATAAATATTCCATCTCGAAAGGGTTATTTTAATCGGACCTGCGGACCTTGGGAAAAAATAACTCTATTGATTTAATTGTTACATTGTATGGATATTCCCCTCATTAAAGTGTCTACTTCTATAATATTGAAAATCAAATATTTGTATACTTTCTCTTATATTTATTTAAACTTGTAAATTTGCAATTAAGGACTGAGGTTACAGGTTCAAACCTTACTTTTAGGGAGGTGTGGTCAACTTTAACCTTCATTTAGAAAAATAAAAAACCTACTGACCATGACCAACGAAGGCGGTATCGAGCGTCGACTACAAATAATGTATCAAACAATTATCTAGGAGCATACCGGAAAGATTCACAGTGTTCAACCGCACAGCTGCCCAGCGTTTCTTCGTTTTGGGGATTAGGGAAGCCTTTCGTTAGGGGTTGTCATGTTATAAAGCATAAAGCTTGACAGCACACCCCAGTGTGTAACGTGTTTGAAGAGTCACATGTTCCTTGCACAATTATGACCCATTTTTGTAGATGTCAAAAATGATAGGTTCATTTTAGCCGCTACAAAAGTTTAACTCTCCGCACCTGCTCATTAGTCCACGTTTCCAGTGGCAGCCGAATTTTGTTTTAACGATTGCCACCCCTCATTTTCCCATTGATTTATTGTTCTCGTTCTGAAGAGTCGGAATATTGCTCGTGGCGTTAAAAAAACATTAAATCAATCAATAAATCAGTCAAATAAGAACAAAACATAAACTATATAAACAAAAACAGAAACGGAATTTTATTTATTGCTTCAACCCAAATAAACACTTTTATTTGATTAGTACATATATATGATTGCATTTCTTCTGTATTCATACTTTGTTCAAAATAGTTTTCTTTCAACACTTACCGTATATGTGTATAGTAGGACACTGATAATCGTCAAAAATCAAATAACAAATTCATAAAAAAAAATAAATCAAAAAGGTTTTACAAATACATTTTTAATGGCATAGATTTCGATCAGGAAGACTACCTGGTCGCATTAGCTTTATTTTCATTGACTGAAATATAAGAAAAGAAATACATCTTCAAACGTCAGCCTTCAATGAATAGTAAACATGATTGAATTGATATAAAAGGTGGAAAGCATTTATACAAATAAACATTCAGCGGTACAACTTAAAAAAAGATCAGGTAATTGGCATACAGTACAACCCTGTTAATAATATTTTATTTTAATTTGATCGTGTTTTAATTTTAATTCGTAATAAAATGCAGAGCGGTCATTAGTTTTAAAATATTCCAAGATCCCCTTTAGACAAGGCGTGAAGATTCTCTTTAGTAAGATTAGTTTAGTTAAAAATGTCTATAATGTTCTCTAAAGAAAATGCGAAATCTGCCAACTTAACCAAGAATGTATTTGTTCTAAAACTGACTCAGACCAAATTGTATATAATGAGGATTGATTGACTTGATATTCGCTTTACGTCCACTAGAAGTATTTTATATTTCAGTTATATTTTTAATTCAGGACAAGAACGAGTTAACAAACTTTAAATCAACAGAAAAAGGGGCGATGTGAAATAGGAAACACAATTCTAACTGCCTATGAAAAGGGAAGGAATTTTGGGTAGGAGAGGAGAATTTTGATTTTTGTAGCGACTACAATAAGCCTTCTTGTTTTCAAAATCTACAGAGAGGGTCTTTATGGTGCAAATAGCATTGCACTATCCAAACAAGTCATCCATCATGGTCCGCGTACGACCTGACAATCGCCGAACGAGAGGGTCTTCCATATTCACGAAACAGGGACTCACAGAGCTGCTGAGTTTAAGTAGGCGTCTGCATTTTGTCTTGGCGTGAATATTAAGTACTACTGCTTAAGGACATGCCAGTACAGCAACTTTTTATCTTCATTTTTTTTTACATCTTTCAAAACTTCACAACAAAAGAAAAAACAGAAAAAAACGCCAATTGCTTACTGTAGTAAGTCCTCATTTCAACTATATAAATATTTGTGAAGTGGCAAAACATAAAAACAATAAATAGCAGTAAGCAATCATTAAATACTGTCTACAGTACATCATTGGATCCCTCTCCCAATGCTTAAAACAGGGTCTGGGTAATAGAAAAATTATAATATTGACACATTTTTGTTATCTGTCAACTCCTTAAATCACTATTCTGTTAATTTGTTTTGATTACCATAATACACACTCATCAGACACTCATCAGACACGTTCCAAAGACACAAAAGTATATCGTGCATCGTTTTCTCAACTGTTTATTCTACATTTCATAGTATGGTTTTCCGTTTGTTCTATCATACATCTTAGGGTTTATCGTTTATACTATCGTTCGTCGTATGGTTTCATGTTTGTGTTAGCGTACATATTATGACCCAGTTTCTGAGAAAACCATGCAATTTCTTTAAAATGAGTCCACATGGTAGGTTAACCAATTTTAATGAAACTTTGCAGGCTGAACAGGGTTTATGTGAGAAATCTATACTAGACTGAACAAAAATTTTGGGTGTTGTTTTTTATTGTAAAACAGCGCCACCTATAAAATACATAAAAAATTGTGTTTGAATCATGAAAAAACAAGCGCTTTTCGTTGATTTATTTTGAAAATGTTAAGCAGAGTTTCAAACAATTGTTTATGGAATTAAGCAGTCTTAAGGCGCTTCTTCTGAAAACAAAAACTAAATTTTTTGCCAGTTTTTGTTTTCTAATACAAAATCTAACTCTAAATGATCAAGAATTGGACAAAAAAGAAAAACTGGATTTCTATGCATAATCAAATGAATTTATCTTTTGAAGTAGTACTTTTATTTACAACAAATGACTGTCATATTTTCCTCCATGATCCTTTCTACCTACTGTATGATTTTTATTCTGGGCAATTATTACATGTTGTCATGGCAACCATTCTAAAATACGATGAATTCCACAAGAAATTTGACTTTCTTCATAGGAATTCCCTTTATTTTTCTATTGATTAATCAATATAAGAATAATTAAAGTTTAATATATATTAATGAATTGATAATAAACAAAAAAGTTGCATATTTATTTATATTTTAACATAAAATGAATAAATTACATGTTATTTTCATCATATTTTTATAAAAATTCATTTATGTGTTTTCAAACGATTCCAACTAAATACAAGATTTGATGGATGTTGCAATAAGGTAGTTATGTGAAAGTACAACCCTTCTTTATATATTCACTTCTGTAACAGCTGTAGAAATAGTAATGGTAACATTATTTGTTATATAAATAATAAACTGCAATCAAGGTCAGTGTTTTAGCCTCACCTCGAATTATCGCTTGACTTTTGGCATTGCTCTCCTTACCTTGATTGAAGACGTCAAAAAAGGTTATTACCAAAAATGTGAAATAATTTTTTGAGGGTGAACAGATCATCATATGAATAAGTAAGTGACAAGCTTAGAAAAACAAAGAAACCCAGATGGAACTAGAAAGTTGTGCTAAGTGAATGGCTATCGTGCAATCAAAATCCAGTCTCTTTGGCATATTCAGTAATTCACTATGAGTATGAAGTAAGCAAACATGGAATCATCTGCCGAGTTACAAAAATCGTGGACAACTTAGTTTGATGTTTCAGATGGTCCTGATTTTCTGAACATATTGAAATTGTGGAGTGTTGAGAAAGAAATCAACAGATTGAACAAAGAAAGATAATGGAATGGATGTTTTATTCCTAAATACTGTACACATTCTTTTAAAGAATCCACATATGAACAGACCCTTGATTTTAATTAATTCTTAATAAATTTATAAATAAATATAGTTAGATTTTTATGAGTTTTAGTTTGCTTTCCAGGACTAGAGGTCCATGTCAGCTTTTGTCATCACTGTGCATCCATCATCATTGTCATAGTCTAATATTTATTTCCAGAAATCTTCTCCTTAACTGCTAAAAGGATTTAATTGAAACTTGACCTGCCACATCAAGGTGTCATCTATAAAGTTTGTGTTTGTTAAGTTTGCCGGTGTCATATAATTGCAAGTCTGGGTCCGCCCTGACCCTAATCTGCTAATGTTAATATTTTGGGTCCTCTTTCGATCGATTTTTGTCTATAACTATGGGTCCGTGTATTCTGGTACTCTGACGATGATATCATCTTTAGCATCAAGCATAGAAGGTCCTGACCTGATGTTATATTTAAAGTGTAGCTTGCTTAAATGAAAAATATTGCAAGAGGAGACCAGGTTATAGGTTCGGGTTAGAACATTATATCAGTAATTCCACTGTAAACTCCTGTGTAGGCTACTTTGTTTATAAATTTAATAGCCCCATACCCATAAATTGTACAGTTTACAGGTTATGTTTAAGCTTTGACCCATGAAATTTACTATGGATCCGCATATCTTATTCAACTTTTTGCATAGCCCTGGAGCCCTAAAATTTAGTTTACAGGTCCACTTTTCATATTAATGTTATGGCCAGAACCCATGAAATGTACAGTTTACGGGTCTGCCATTTTCTGTCATTTAAAACCCTAGGAAGTTAAACACAAATGTAAACAGACATGTGTGCAGAAATTATCAAAATATACGCAGAAATTTTAAGAGATAATGATACTCATTGGACTATTAGATAATACAGACATTGATCTAAGGTAAAGACTATAAAGGCATTGATTTAAGACTTGTGCATATCAGGTTCCAGGCATATTTACAAAGATCAACGATCCATACAAATTATGGTGAAAATTAGAGTTTATGCCACTGACAGCATCCATATTGTAAATGGTGTAATGGATCCCCTGGTCTTCATGGACTCCTTTCTGAAGTGCAAACAAGATATGAAGTCCCGCAATTCATTGAACTTTATTGTCACTTACAAAATTTTTTTCCATTTTTAAGGTCTTCATTTTGCATGTTTTGAAACACCACTTGGGGAACATAAAAATTATAAAGTGGTAGCTAGTCAGAATTGGCACAAAATGGTGGAACATAAAATAAAATAATATAATTTATTTTGAAGGTCAGTAGTGTGTTCGCACATTTATTTAATATGTAAACTAGTTGCATTTACAACCGTCGCCAAACAAATATACATTTACATAAGGGAAGTATTAATTGTTCCTGTTAACATGTATAACCCAGATGTCACATAGCATGTACTGTTCTCAGTAAAAATTGTAATAATATAACATAAATAATAAAATAATAAATCGCCTATATATCTTGTATATCAGAGTATTGACACCAATTACTGTATTTAATAATCACTTTTTGAACCAATATAAAGCATATATTCGAATTTAAATTATTGTGTAGAACGTTCTTGAATATTCATATTTGAAAAATAAATATTAAGAGGGAAAAACGACCCAGCTAGTAAATTGGGTGGATCATAAATAATAGAGACCCCGGACCCAAAATGTTAATTTTGTGTATCCGGCTGGATAAGTAAATTGGGGGAACCTATAATTATACGTACGACACCGGTCAAACAAATGGCTGTCATCGGTAAAAAAAGAACATTGTGGCCAAAACATAGCTTTTTGCAAATATCTCAAAAATTACAAAAATGCTACATTTATCTAAAATCTTGGAAGGATCAACTTGTTCAGAAAGATAATATTGACCTGTGTGCAATTTTTAAAATTGATCTTAAAACTATTGTTGGAGTTTGTATGTTAATGTTTTCCCAGTTGTTTGCATTTAAAATAAGTGTTACAGTCTATTTTTCAGAAACTGTTTAATGAATTAAATTCCAATATGGTAGGAATCATCATCTAGGTGCTTCCAATCATGTGTTTGTAGTGTATTGGAAAACAAAATAGGCAGATTTGCTTAAAATGTAAAATGAGCACAGACTGTTTGTATTTGCATATCTTTAATTTAAAGTTTAAAACATTTTTCTGAAACCTGGCAGTGTACATTTGTTTAAAATGGGGTTTTTACAATATTGGCCTATAACTTAACTACCATAGCAGATAGAGAAAATTGTTATTGATAAAATGTTTACCTAGTTATGGTCTACGACAGTTAACTTATAATGTATTTTGCTAAACAAATAATTTTTAAAGTTCAGAAACCTAAATAATGAAAAAAAACAGGCAAATTATCTCCCTTTACAAAAGTAAAAAAAAAGAGAATATTTATGAATTGTTATGACTTTATGTAACTATAAACTTCACAATATGTTAATTTTTTTTATATGTCTCATAAACCAACAGTATAGTTAGAAAAAAATAGCATTTTCATAAGCTGCTATTTATTTGAAAGAACCATTAAATATTGAATTAATAGTACATGTATATGTAATATCCTCAACAGAATATTGGACTTATTTATTGTGCAAAGGTTTGTCTTTTATAGATTAAAATGACTTAGTCTGCAGTTTAATTAACTCTAACTATAAAAGAATGGTGTAAAATTATGAAATGTTTTTGTAAAATAAATGTTGCTTGGCACTAAGATCAATATTTTATTGAAAAAAAAGTGAAAAAAGGGGCATTTTTGCAGTATGCTCACATATACCTGAAATCATTTGCCCAGCAATTTCATGCCATCAATTAATAACACTATTAGGGTACTATAAGAGAGAACCAGTGACATAAGAAAATATTCACTGAAGCACATCCTACTGGATTTTGAATGTGTGCATATATTGGCTTTTTCTAGATATGAGTTTTATAGGATTATCTCCCCTTATTTCCTCATTTTGTCCGAAAACATAATTGTGTCTTTTTCATTAAAAGATAAAATACAATTGTACATTATTGAAGGCATAATATGTTTTCTTTGTCATTAGTTGTCTCAGTTGAAAATTTTAGCTGTCGAAAATGTGATATTTTCATGAAAAAAAGTGTAAAAAGCAAGAAAACTGGTTCCCAGTACTTAAAAGGCCATTGCAAAAAACGGTTTGGATACCAGAGGAGATATTTTGTCAAAAAACATCTTTTGTAGTGTCTATTCATCACACACAAATTTATTAAACTTGGTTGACCCCCCTTGTGGACAGTTTTGCATGGTTTTCTCAGAGACTGGGTGTTAATATTAAATTTGGGCTATTGTTGATATTCCAAAACTTTGTTGTGTTGGCCTCATACTAGTACCTTCAAGAAGAATTAAAAATCTGAAAGAAAGTTAAAATCAAGGTTTTATTTTTAAGTTAATAGTTTACATTCACTCATACTAAATATATGAATATTTAACGAAAAAATTCAGGTCTTCTTCTAACTACTTTAATTTATGTAACATATTGACAGCAAAAATGCCAAGGTTACATGAAGGTCATACTCATGTTGACTGTTAGCCAAGCTAAGAATATTTGTTTAAATGTTCCTTGAATGATTATATGTCATTGTGCAATCTGATTTGTGTAATAATTGATACTGTGTCAACATGGTCATTTTATTATTAACATTTAAAAATTAGTATTTTTTAGAGTTTTTGAGAAAAAATAGCAAAATTTCGCCACTTTTGTGTCTCTGGCTAAGATAAAAAAAAATGAGTGCCCACTGATTTTATTCTCTTATTAGTTTGTACCATGCCTTAACCCTGTAATAACATTTAATTATATTAATTATCACCATTGGATTAGAAACTGTAATAGTTTTTTAAAATGTGATATTTTTGTTTTTTTCCATTGGGCAAAGGGACATGATTATCTCCCCTTGGCACAGCATCTAAAAATTGTAGCTTTTTAATGAAAATGTGTGTAATGTTAATTTAACAACCATATTTACACATAATAAAAAGAAATTGTTTGAAATATGTATAGTGTTGATTTTATTTACAACTCAACTTAGTGAAAAATCATAAAAAATGATTTTTCTGAGCTGATGAACTGGTTCCCGGATTTAAAAATAGCCTCGCTCCTTACAGAGAGTGGGTTCAGTTGAAATATTTTGGATAAAGTCTTATATCAGTAAGACTTACAAGTTCACAAAGTTTCATGCATATTTGAAACACCCCTTGTGGCTCATATTGCATGGTTTTATGATATGGGTGTTATAATGCATGGGTTATTTGAGTATGCACATATCGTTTCGTATACAACTTTTAATAAACTTTAACATTAAAGGACAACTTTCCGCTCAACAGATAATAACTGTGTATTAACATTTTTAAAATAACTTATTAAATCAGTGACGTTAAAAGTTCTTACAGTTAAATGCAAAATTACATTAACAGGGATCCGACAATTGGTTTTACATAATATACACTGTATAACATGTAATGTATTCGTCAGTCAAATTGAAACAAACAAAAAATAAATGAATAAATAAAGAAATAATATAGAATTAAACACTAGGTTTTAGGAAATTATCAATGTGTAAACTGCGGCGACTCACTCACAAACTAAATAAAGTCAGAAGGACTTTATGTCAAGTTTGTGAGGGAGTCGCGGGAGTTTACACATTGATAATTTCCTAAAACATAGTGTTTAATCCTTATAATTCTGTGAAATTATCGCGTTGAGATTTTTAAAGCAGCGAAAACAGCTACCAAAACCAATCTAGACCTCAAAAACACACGAAGGCCGGATTGCGTAGAAGTATGCAAATACAGTACCAAAGGAATCGCGGTTATTTAGATATTGATAGAAAAAAACAACAAAATGAAACACTAAAATTTATTCATATTATATTTTATTTGAAATCTCAGTCGATTTAATTGAAAAGCATAGCGGCAGACAAAACATTTTCCCATCTCCATGACGATTCGCAATGAGGACGCCATCTAGTTTACATTGGATACTGAAAGTAGTCCACTCAAAGGAAATATCCATAAATTATCTGAGATGACGCCATTTTAGTGTTTTTATCCAATCAAAGCACTTGATATAAATAAATTACAGCATGAATATAATTATATATGAAGGCAATCAGACATTCATGTTTCAAGTAGATACGAACATATCAAGAACATACGAAGTTTTATTCAATGTCCGTGTGGACATTCATTGTAAGCTCTATCGTGTGCTTTTTAACAGAAAATGTCCATGTGCATGTATGTGTAGTTTATATTTGCGCTTAAATGAAATGGATAATACATTAATGTATAATGGATAATAAATAAAATATATAATACTGTATGTATGTATACATTTATCACAGATGATACACATATAAAAACATTAATCGCTACATTTGAGTAAAATTGCATGTTGTATATGACACTTCTATTTCAATCTGATACATTTAAAACCTATGTACTATACGATTCTTATCTGTCTAATTGCGTGATTATCTGTTATACATCACAGCTATATGAGCGCGGGTATTGTACACGCATGTAACAATTTGTCCGGTCCATAAACAGGAAGGCATTTTTGTATTACTTAACCCATGTCAATTTGTAATTAAACATGTATTTTTAAATATAATCGTTTGCATCCGAATTGATTTAAAATTATAAGATTTATCCAGGATATCAACTCGTATGTCTTATAGAAAATTATCAATATGTGATGAAACATAAATATTCGCAAGAAATATGTTTTTCTTTGTGAACGTTATATGTTGTTCAAATTGTCTTCCCTAACGGTTAGTTTTATGATATATTTAAAGAAATACATGTACATGTATCTGTATCTTTCAAGCAACCAAATTCGATTCTGCCCGTATGACATCGGTATTTTGAGATTAAAGTAATTATAAAAAAATATAAGATATCAAGTTGTCATACAACTTAAACTTTAATACATGTATAATCACTTCAAAGGAACACATTATCGTCTATCACCGGTGGTCAATGCAATTTACCAATGAACAATTAACGTCTCTCCTATCAGGTTTAGCTTTGCACCCCAGGTAAATGTCAATGACACATTTTCAATCACCTGATTAAAGAACCAATTGTGTACATAATAACAATTATTGCAATAAAATTGCTTTACCGTATTTTAAACTAACTTTATGGTGCTTAACAATAGACAGAACTTTTATTTTAGTCGGATATGTAAAACTACAAACATTAAGCTCTGTAGAGCTTTTATGCTGACTATACAATAACATAAACAGTACATATAAAACAGAACAGACATGCATTTCGACATAAGACATAAGCATCATATGAGACACATCACTACAAGAACAAAGGTTAATATATTGCACAGACATAGCAAGAATATATATGCATAAACCATGAAAGATAGAAAACTAAAACTAAAAGCAAAAAAGCACTAGATAAAATAAACTAAGCATATTTAACTGAAAACATACTAAATTGAAGCATTTTTTAAAACTCACTAAGATCTACAGGAGCCACATCGGCATCGGTATAAGTTGCCATTCCAGTTGTTTAGTAGACTGGTAAACTGCCTTAGACTGGTCTGCGCGCGAATCGGTTTGGCAGCTCATTCCTACGTGTGGCCCCATCATATCTCAGTGAGTGTAGCCCAAAACATGTGGTCCTTACCTGAGGAACCTCTACAGTATTCACATTTTTAAAAGAATAAGAAGTATTTTTAAATTAAATTATTAAGGTATGAAGGTGACTGTACAAAATTTTAAAAACACCAGTAGCCATTGTACGTAATCTTCAGATTTTAAGAATAGGTAGACCAGATTTGATTTATAGATTTTCATTTGAACTACAGTAATCTTCATAAATAAACCTCAATGCACGTTCCTGTATTTTTCCCTTTTTGAGTATAACCCTCCCCACAAAAGTGCCAAACAATAGGACACTAATTAAAATTGATCATAATAAAAAAGTAATAAACAGTTTGCCTCCCCAACTTACTTAAATATTTTCCAACCCTTTTTAGAACATTTAACTGTCTTGAAGTTTTTTTTATAAATTTCAGAGATATGACTGTCAAATTTAAGTTGATAGTCTATTATCACACCCATGAGTTTGACTGTGTCTTCACAAGTAATTTCTTTCCCATCCAAACTTTATACTACCACTTTTAGTCTTTTTCCCAATGGCAATTGCCTGAAATGTGTCCGGGTTAGCCTTCATCTGATTGTCGTCAAACCAAGAAATCAAAACAAAATTTTACTTTCTTTTCTAAATTCTCCTCCAGTGTGTGACAATGTGTTATCATCAGCATAGTTATACAAAGTACTCTCTTTTACAAAGTTAAAAATGTCATTAATAAAAATATTCTTGTCAACTGCCCCCTTCCAATCCTCGACTATCTTCAGTACGCAGTGTTACATCCATAGCCAGGCCTAAAAGCTGACAGTGACGGATGAAATATGTCCTTAACAAAATTTATCAGCTGCTGGTATATGGCCTTCTCGAAGAACTTGGACACCGCCGGTAGAATACTAACTGGCCTATTATTGCCCACCTCCAGTTGGCTGTTCTTTTTGTGGAGAGGCACTACCTGAGCCTCTTTTAATTTATGAGAAAATAACAATTGCTGGCTTTGCTAATTTTAAAATTTTAACAGACAGCCCATCTCTGCCAGTAGCTTTATTAACACTGATTTTATTAATGTGTTTCTCTACAAAATCGGAATCTATGTTACTAAAAAAATACCTTCAGATTTACAGTTTTCAAAAATATTCTTAATACTTGGATGGTTCTGGTCTACGTTACAGCTATTACTACCAATATCTCTTGCTACATTATCAAAATAATCATTACAAATTTTAGCCACCATAGCTTGATCATTTATAATAGTATCATTGTTATCACATAGTACTATGCTATTTTCAAAATGGCTGCCTTTGTTCGTTATAAAAGATTTTATTGTTGGCCATAAATCTTTTTGTTTTTGCCCACAACACATCTTTCAACAAAATATTGTCCGATTTCTTTCTAGTTTTGTTGACCAGATTACGTTGTCGTCAATACATTTCCCAGTTGTGACTTGTTTTAAATTGGATATATTGTTATGAAGCATTCGTTTTTGTAGATGGCATTACGAAGCTCTTTGTTCATGAACGGTGCCGGTTTATGTGTAGATTTTCTTGTTTTCATTGGTATGTGTTTGTAAACTACTTTTTAAAATTCATATTCAAAATGGTCATATGTTTCATAAATATTGTGCTGTTGTTTAACTTTTTCAGTGAGATTTGCATTTGTTAGG
The DNA here is from genome assembly GCA_944474755.1 of Limnoperna fortunei. Taxonomy (NCBI): domain Eukaryota; kingdom Metazoa; phylum Mollusca; class Bivalvia; order Mytilida; family Modiolidae; genus Limnoperna; species Limnoperna fortunei. The sequence continues at coordinate 43,282,778 of OX104116.1, read as the reverse complement.
TCTTGCAAAAATAAATCTTGATCAAATTCTCTGAAGTTTCTATATGTGTATAAGGGGTTTTCGATGTGTGTTAGACTACCCTTCATTTGTACAGAAATAAGGTTATGACAGTCACTAAGACCACATTTGAAATTAACAATGTTTTGTAAATATTGCTTACTGTTACTTAAGATTACATCTAAAAGGGATGGTCTCGCACCTTTCAAATATAGTTAACAAGGGATGCCTTTTCTCTTTGTCCAGCAGGTCATACATAGCTCATGTCACCTATAAAAGGAAGACATTTTATCAAATGTTTTAATAAAGTCATTGGTGATCTTAAGTATAAAGCCAGACCATCGCCATGTATGTTTCTATCCTTTCCCCACAGAGGGTAGTTGGGTAGTTATTTACCCTGAATTGTGCATCTAGAAAACTGTTGTCGAGTTTCGTTTCTGCCAATACCAAAAGATCAACTGTATTTTTATTTAGTATGTCTTTAATTGCACTAAATTTGTAGCGTAAGCTATTTATATTTAGATATGCTGACATAAATTTGTTTGTATGTTGCTTTCTTACACTTGTCAGTTCCTGAAACAAGTCTAGATATTCATTGCTCTCCAAAACTACATTACATGGTTTTGTTTACACCGGAAGCCATGTCGTCTTCCGAGGGGAGATACATTTAATTGCTGATGCTTGTCAAGCTGTTGTCAGTTTCTATGGAAATGGTTTCAAAGTACGAATCAGAGAAATTCCGTAATATACAGCCGCGGCAAAACCAGTTATCTGTTGAGTCGACCAAATTACAATATATTGAAAAATCGGGTACACTTTTGAGAAGGAACCAAGAGTCACAATCACCATCGCACATTATCCCTTTCTGATTACTCTTTGCCGGTTTTTTGCATTCCCCGAAAGGGAATCTGATGGGACCAGGATTCAAAGAAATATCCCCGTTGATTAAAGAAAGCCTGTATATAACACTATGGATGCTGTTTTTCCTTTCTTTATGATGTTCTAAGCGGGCAGCCATTGCGGTCTTATTGTTTACAAACGAAGGGTACGTTGTCAAAATCGTATGGTCGCATTTTGGTTAATATCTTAGGTCATAACAGGAGTAAAAGCCATTATCTGATACTATATGTGTATGTTGACTGAAGACTTCCGTTGATTTAGGACTTGTTCTGATTGAAATTATGGAAAATATCACAGCCCATGTCAAAACTTCCTTCGCACCTACCGCCATTTTTTGGCACATGTTCATTGCTTAATAAATTTTTTATTAATATTAAAATTTATAAAAACGCATGATTGGAATAAGTAAGTATTAAGTAAAATTTTATTTGAATTTGGCATACGTAAATACAAAATAAAACTATTAACAGCTTTTGACCGAATATAAAATATAAAAAAAATAAATTACCATAAAAACATGACATGTGATAAAACAATGCACAAGATACAGGTAAAATGTTTACTTTTTAAAACTTACCGATAAATATATCAGAATGCTTTAAACTAGTGTTATTAAAATTTAAACTATTTAATATTGAAATTAATAATTAAAAATGAACAAGTGTGGACTGTGAGCAAGATCACAAAGGGATACCCCCACTTCGCTTCAAGTCCAATTATCCCCCCTGAATAATATCCGACAGCGACAAAAATTCTTCATGCACATGTACATATGATGTACTTCCTTCATGTAAAGTTTCATCAAAATCTGTCAAGCGGTTGAGGAGGAGAAGTGCTTACAAGTGATGTGGACAGCCGGACAGACAGACAGACAGACAGGGTGATTCCTGTATACCCCCAAACTAGATTGCGGGGTATAATAAAAATTTTAACTTAGATATTTTTAAGCTAAAATTTAGTTATCAAAGATGTCAACTCAATAACAAAGGTTAAGGCAATTCAATACACAATAGAGAGACCAAGTACCAGTATTTAAGTGGTGGGTGATTGGTTAGATACATCTACAAGTTTCAGCAATCCTGTAATTGCTACATTATTGCTTGATTGTTGTCATATACATGTAGCAAATGTACTCACAACTGGAAATGCTGATTGATTGGTACATGTAGATAGGTAGATTTTTACCAGATAATTATAGGTAACAATTCAGACAATGTGCCTGTTTTAATATGAATAATACATATAGTGCTAACTAAAAATAAACCGACTAGTGGTTTTCCGGTATTGGTCACAGCATTTAATATGAATTATAATATGATTGATACAATGGAAACGTACTATGATGTAATGTAGATGCAACTTCAAGTCTATGACGATGATTGTTTCACTGACTATGAAATAATATCGATGAATTAGATGAAAAAAAACAATGAGGCTGCCGGCAGATCGCCGATTTGGCAACCAATTCGATGACTGAAAAATAACGATGAACATCAATTTTATACATCACCGTGTGAACACGGGTGATGAGGTCAAAAACCCTTAAAATATCAATTAGTGCAGCAAATGACTCCAAATTGACAGGCTTACGCCTTTAAGCCTGTCAACCGTAATCAGAGTGGGGGTTTGCTGCACTGCTGTTAACCAATACACTCTACACATTATTTTATATTTATATTACACTAAACTGTAGAAAAGTTATTGACAAGGCAAATAATGTCCATCTTCAAACACAAAATTTAACTAATATTTATATATGCACCCAACCAAAATAAATGCCTACAACACAAAAGTTAAATGTATTTAATTCAGTAAACTCTACTCAGCTATTTATTTATCAAAGTCTGCATTTCTTGTACAAACTATATGTAAATAATGTAGTTAAGATTTAGGAACAACAACTCCAATTTGCAAACTATTAATAAATTCCGCGATGTCTCCTTGTAAAGCGTTTAAAAATATATTATTGCAAAACATCATATAAAGGAACCCCATACTCTTGAAAAAAAATTGTTTACCTAAAATATCAGGGTACCGAATATAAAACCCACCCGATTTTAACATACTAGAAGCTGTGGAGTTATTTACCCCGCGTCTGGCTTTATCGATAGTTGAATTATTTAATGAATAGCGTCACATAATTCGATGCAAAATTTGGGACCAGATAATTTTTGTAGATGGCATATCTTTAAACAATTTGTGTAGATTATTTTTTTTATATCAGTTCTTAATTCATTGACCAACCTTTATTTTACCTATATCATCAACGTGAATTAACAGTTAATCGGGAGGATTTTCGTACCTATTCAAAATTTGTTAATGCCCTTCGAGCTGACTGACAACCATTCCACTTTTCCCTGTCACCATACTATTGCATACAACCTTTCAAGAATTTGCCAAATCTGGTGTATTCCAAATTGAGCACAAATGTTCTTAATTGCGATAATCCCTCTTTGATACTTTTTAAGAGTGTATGCTCAGACATAATTTCCAACTAAGAGGGCAATATGACTAGTATAAGAATGAAATTTCCTCTAGGTATTTCTTTGCATTGGGAAGCAACATGTAAAATCTGTCCACAATGTTTCTGAAAACCATCAATAAAAATACATTTGAACTGAATATTATGCAACATAGTGATCAAAACAAAGGGACGCAACAACTGCATTATACATGTATATTTATCTTTTGATGATCTTTTATTGACAATAAAAACTAAGGTCTAATTGTCTATGAAAAATTTTATTCTCTTGTTACATAGTCTTTCACTCCACGAAAACATTGATGAAACAACAGGCACAAATTCAAGAAATGACATATTTCTAAGTAAAAAACAGTTGCGCCACCTAAGTTGAACCCAAGAGCCTTGAAAAAATGCGCCACATCCCAGATCTAAGTTGCCACTACTATCTGTGTACAGTTCTCTCTGGGAAAAAGCACTATCCATTTAAATGTTTTATAAAGGACAACCACATGTTAACATCAGCCCTTATTTCATTGTTTATCTTTTTTTATGGTTTGGCTTTTTTAACACTTGACATCAAATCAAAGAAACAACGTGTAAATACCCTAGCGGCAAGAATTGCTTTGACACAAAACGATATTAATTATGTACGTGATTCAAGTTGTTTGCGAAATACTTTCTTACGACCCAAAATTAAGAAATTCTTTCAGTTTTTGTAGTTGGCTTCAGGGATTGAGATTATCATGGCCTCAGTATCAATTACATACCTGAAAAGGGCAGAATATTTGTAGGACCAAGGGTTTTTTTCAGCAGCAATTGGCACTCTTATTTCTTCACATAGACTACTAAAAGAAGACATAACAATTTGACAATCATCAGTTTCTTCATTTCCAATGAAAATAAAATAATCTAAATAATGGTCAATCAATTTTTTTCCTATTCTTATTTCCACTACTCATTGCAAATATGTAGAAAATGTTTCACATAATTTTGGAGAGATCATTCAACCCATCGGTAGACATTTATCAATAAAATAAAACCCATCATAATGAATTCCCACTACATCAAAATCACCAAGATGCACAATAAGCAATCGGAAGGCCGATTTTCTATATCATTTTTGGCAATGAGAGCGCTTTTTCCTGCATCATAAATTTTTTCTAAAATAAGATCATGCGAAGGTAATTAAGTATGCACAACCCTGGGTCAATGTAGGAGTTTACATTATTGCCATCTGGGTATGATAAACGAGTTATAAGCCTAAACCCTCATCTGATTTACTGACTAGTGCAATTGTTGAAATGCACAATGTTGATATAGGCTACTTAGCAAAGGGTCCAAAAATTCTGCCAAGCTGTATTTGTGACTTCAATTTGTCCCATGTTTCTTGTCTATATTGATTTAGGGATATAAGATTTTTTGACATCGAGAAATCTCTTGGCCCTGGGTACTCGAGTCTAATTCCATTATTAAATCCATTTCTGAACAATTCAGCTGTTTCTCTATTAGGGAATGGTTTCAAGTAATAAATTAATTTTTTTAGTGTGTATTGGGGGTGAATCCTTAATCACACAGCTTTCCCGGGAGTTCTTGGTCTGTATTATGCTTGTTACTTATCAGAGGAAGAAAAATTGTTTACGTGTGACCTTGGCCTTAGAGGGCTTGTTGTAGTTAAACTATTGGGGCAAGTTCCTACTATTTTCTGTTTTTTGGGCCAATTGTGCAAACTATGCCCAAATCCACAGTACAAACATGCATTATCATACTGCCATTGATACCGCAAAAACTTGCCATCATAATTATAGTCACAACATAGAATTTTTCCACTATTGCCCATATTTTGGTATTGGGAATTTGATATGGCAATCTGGCTCCCAGAACCAGACCATGGACGTTTTTGCGTTTCTAAGCCTATACTGTTTATCGTAGGCTCTCCAACGAAAGCTACAATATGCACTTAATCTAAATTCAGACATCCATTTTAACATTTCATGGAAACGTCTAGGATGAACTGCACAATATATGCTTATATAGGTTATAAAAGGAGTTGTATTATCAATATTTATTATTTTTTTTCTTGCCCAATGGTTGAATAACAATTTCACCATCTTTAAAATCCAGTTTTTGAGTAAACTGTTGTGAACTATTGTTTTACTTTTAAGTCATCATACTCCCCATTTTGGATTTTTCTTTTATATTTTGGCTTTGTAGTGCACCTAAATCAGTACGATAGCTTTGTATTTGATGTGGAGTGTTAAAATTCAGAGTATCTAGAGTGGAATAAGTAGATGTATGTGCAGAAAACCAAACTGGTCGCTAATACTAGTACAGGAATAAATAATGGGGACGTGACTGGTTGAATAACATCTGATGGGACAGAATGGGACAGATCCCCTTGGGGTATAGACTAGTGAAGTTGATGTTGCTGTCATGCAAATTGAAGGTTCCTGCACAGAAAGGACTGCTGATGGTACTGACGGGATGGTGTACACAGCTACATGGAAAGTGGTTGCAGTTGACCGATATCGGGAGGAAGCTGTCTTATTTTTCGATATTAACAACAGGCAGGATAGAACGTTTTGTTAAAGACACTTCCTTTGAATTCATAACTGCAAACGTATGAATAAAATTTTAAAGTTGATGTCAGAATCTGAATCTTTGTTCTGATTGAAGGGCAAAATTACCTTATATTTAATTAAAAAATATCTCATTCTTTAGAATTGGTATTTTCCAGCGGCGATGTACACGTATTTACCACTTGATACATATAAGCAATCATAAGATGTAGATAAGAAAATAAAAATAACTTTATTTAAAAGCAAAATAGTGACAAAAGTTTCGTAGTTAGTACTGTAAAACGCGTAGGTAATTAAAGTTAGCGGGCGTTTTAAATTTAAAAAAGAGGTATTAGTAATGTTATTGATCAATTCAGTTCAATAAAAATATACAAAAATTTCTGAAATATCAATAATAAAATTGATCGATTGGAAAATGATTTATTTGTTGATTGATTGATTGACTGATTGACTTTCATCAAGCAATATTTTAGATTTATTCAAGGCGTTGTAAATAATAAAGTTTACATAAAAAGAACATTAATTTTTTAATGACAGGAAACTCTTTATTTATGTTGAATCAATTTATCCTCAGCACAAAATGCAACAGAAACAGTTTTTATGATTTTTTTTTAGAAAACTGCAACAACATAATTATTTGTAAATGACAGACGCTTTAAAGTAAGTTAGGGACTTGCTGGAATATGTAGAAAGTTCCTGCTCATTAAAGAATCTAGAGTGTATATGAATTTAATGATTGGCGCATAAACATGTTAAACATGTAGACATTATTGGCCAACTTCGTTTGGTATAGAAAAGTAGAAGAAGTTTTGGTCATAATTTTTTTAAAATTTATTTGAAATTAAAGTCACAGAAAGTTTAATAATCAGTTACATTCAATAAAAACACAAATGCAGAGATTTATGCAAATGATTGTGATCCGTTATCAGTTTAGTACCTATAAATTATTATAAATATATGGGAACTAGTAAATGCTTTCAATAATGACTTGAAATACTGAAAAATAACCCATTTATGCCAATAACCATTAAAGGCTTAGGAAACAATGCACACTGTACGATATACAATACAATAAACGAAGCTATTCACGATACGATATACCATACGATAAAACGATCTATCAAAACGAAAAACGCTTAATCATACCGTCGTATCATCGTTTACATCTAGGCCAAATTTTACTACCGTTTTAATCCGAAGTTAGTTTTGTGATTTGTCGGATTAACGGCAGAATTCAGTCCTATTGCTCGCAATGTAGCAAATAAAAAAAAACCGGTCTATTTATACAAACATAATACTCATCTTCTTTACGTTATTAAAGCTGTAGACATTGCGAAACTAACGGGAAACGATCTTTATTGAAGAATTCGTCTGTGCAGATGCACGTGGAAAATACTATGTTGTTATTTTCCGTATATGAATAATGTGACCAAATTTTATACTAAACGTGCTAATTTGCGTACCGTAACAACCATTCCGTAGAAAGAATCCAGTAATTTACATGTATTACAAAAGATGCAACACGCTATTCAGTTTCGGGTTTTTCAATGTTTTTCGTGAAGTAAACGTAATTAAAAAAGAGACACGAATGGCAACTAATACGCAACACACAGTGTGTTATTAAAAACGACAATAACAATCATAACGTATCAATAATGATCGATTTTAAACACGAAACCTAAAAAACGTAAAAAATGGTGACACTGTCAAAAGATATCAAGATCGACCACGTCTGATTGTATATGCAACTTCTTTTGGGCATCAAAGAGTAATGGGACTAAATTCGTACCCTCGCCAAAAAAGCGACGGTACGATTATTCGTTCTACGTTTACATCGTATATCGTTTTGTGCATCGTGCGTTCAACGTTCGCATGTCATCCGTTCATCGTTCGTGCATCGTGCGTTTCGTTAACTTAAACGTTAAAGGGACTGTAATGGTATCGACAATAAGTGACACACAATATTTGTACCAGTTGACGGCGAACTGTAAAAGCCCACTGTGCCATTTGGTCCTATTAAAAAATTTACCGTTACTAGCTGCAAAGACGCGACAAATTGCGTTCAAACGATGGAACAATACGTCTTGGTTTAAACATCAAAAGTGGTACGTAACTCAGTTTCAGAAGATTCGCTTTTTTGTGCACCTTATCTGTTGTTAATAAGGAAAGAAAAACAATTCGCTTAAATCTATAGCAGGTTTTAGTAACATATTTGAGTACCTTAAGTATCGTGAGATAAGTAATTTTAGTCATCTCAAGTTTTCTGGGATAGCTGACAGTTTTCTTTAAGTCATAACCAAAGACAAGGTTTCGTTAAGCGCGACCATGAGGACATTCAAGGATCGTCAAGATTCCAACAACAGACATATTCTGACACGAATATTGGTAAAATTTATTCTTTGTGGTAAGCAGTTTAGTTCAATTTGGTTTCATAAGAAGATTGTCGTAATTTTATAGCTTTACAATTTTAATACTAAAATACGCAGTTGTCGAAGAAATGTACAACTGTCGCAGCTTGTTATCAAACTTGGCTTACCCCAAAACAAATTACATTTAATAGGTTCTTTCACACGTTTTTGGACAGACCGGTTGATCTTTCACGAGTGATAGAAATTTTATGTCTTTTCGCGAGTGAAGCGCGGCTGAACGAGCCAAAAGACATTAAAATTTCTATCACGAGTGAAAGATCACACGGACTTTCCCAAAAACGTATGAAAGTACCTATTTCTTCTGTAAACCAACAGCTTTCACATCGCTATAACCTATAGACTCTCCATTGTTGTAGACTCCATTGTCTCTTTCGTCAAATCAGAATGCCGGAAACAAGAACGTTGTTATGCTTCCATAACAACGTTCTTGTTTCTGGTGTTTTAATTTGATGACACAGCAAGTACAGCATGTGTGCGCGTGAGCTCATCTGTACTGGGTCATCTGTACCAGAAATCGGCTGTTTACGGAAGAATACACACCTCCCGATATTCAGAACGAGATTATTGGCCAACAGATCAGTTACAATATTGTATTAGACTGCAACAACAGTGATTATTTGGCATTGCTTGCCGATAAAGCTATTTATTCTTCTACAGAAAAGAAAATTTTTCTGTGTAGATGGTGTTGATGGCGAAATTCGAGAAGAATTTGTTGTTTTTTTTACACGCAAAAAGTTGCCGAGATAAATAAAACATTCTCTGATCTTATACGGAAATAAGCTGCTGGTCTAAGTTTATTAGGGCTTTAAAGACCTGCATGTAGGATTTTCTGATGCATGTAGTATACATTGAATTCGCAATTGTTTTAATTTGGCAATAGTCTGTAGGTGCAAGGAAAATTGTGTGAAATTACAGTTAAAAGTACAATTAAAAAAGCCTTGATAATTCGGCCATGCGTTTAGACGCATTTTACTAACTACGCAATAACAATGCACTCAAGGATAAGTTAGATTAAGGGAGAAAATTTCGCACGTTTTGCAAAACCCGTAGACGAGCCGTGCCGATGAACTTTACACATTTAAAGCTGCAGTCCCCGTCGTGATTAGTGTCTAAGACCACCTAAATAAAGAGTTTGATAACAAGGACGCTTCTTGCTTTGCATCGATTCAACGTTTTAAATTTATTGTTGAATTTTTGACAAAGGGATATATTTTACAAAGCATTTGCACTTATCAACATTTTTACAGAATGAGAATGCAATTTTGTTGAAGCAGCTCGAGAGTGTACACTTGTTGTCGACCAGCTGTTCAATGAGCACAGTTATCAGCTCTTTTGGGATATCTTTTATAATTCAGCCGTCACCTTGGCAAATCAGTATGAAATATAGCCATCAAATCCACGCGGGGGTCGGGCGGCCAATTAATAAGGCCAACAATCCATCTGACAATCGAAGTCTGTACTGGAAGTGGTTTCTCTATTAGCATATTCTTGACCACTTGATTACCAAGTTGAATGCAAGGCAAGTTGAGAAAAGTGACCAGTTTTAGAACCAAGATTTTATTCCTAGCCGTTTATCAAACATGACACTTGAAATTATCAACCTGTTTTGTTAGACTTGTATGTACTTGACATAATAGCATTCCATCGCACGCTGACGAAACGATGGGATAGAAATGCCAGACATCAATTTAATAAGCCTATTACCTTGAAGGTAACTTGCGGTTACCGAGAAAGAATAGTAGTCGACTCTCTACGAAATAATCTCTATACTTGTAACTTTGCCCATAAGTACAGCTACCACTGAACGTTTTTAGCACAATGCATATTCGTAAAACATACCTTCGGTAACCCATGATCGAAGACAGACTATTTTCTTTATTTTCTTTTGTTTAACTGCATATTAGAAAGAAACAGAAGTTGACATAGACAGAGTGATCAGATCATTTTAAAATCCTAATATTAATCCTTAATATTGATTCTGAAAACGCCACTTCTTGTTCTTCTGTTATGTCCTTGAAGTCTGACACCGTTGAAGTTTTTAAAATGTTGCCGATTTGGAACTTATAAGCCATGTGCTAATAAAATCGACGTAGAAAAATTACATTGGACCATTCCACAAATCATTTACAGTACTCGTCATTTACTGTAACTGATTGACAGCGAAGGGGCGGTACCTCATGCTCTCGGACTCGATACACTCCCCTTCACTGTAAATCAGATACAGTAAACGACTCGTACTGTAAAATATAACTTAAAGATTTTGCCATTGTCATTCCTACACAACGAGCCCATATAAACAATATCCTTCTTGTCTTGGAATTGATCGTGTTGTGTCAATATTTATTATCTGGGAGTCATGCTGATTTAGTCCGGTTTTTTCTTATTTGTCTTCTTCTTTTTTTTTTATTTCATCATTCTTTAATCCACACAAAACTGTGTGAATATGTTGGGGCTGACGGAATTTGTGTTATAAACTTTTAAAGTAGTTCAGGATAGCCGCCGTTGAACATAAAAGTATATTTTTTAGATCTTTATAGTGGCTAGAGCGATTTCAATATGGAAATTGGTACATGTACACAGTTGACTAATCTTAGCATTTTTACAGTACAAATTTGAAGCGAAAAGTGCCATTTTGTAAAGCCGGCCACTTCTCCCCGCCCCCCCTCCAAAAAAAAAATTATTAATCTAAAAAATTATAAAAAAACAAAAAGCACGTTAACTTTGTACGTTTTAAATAAATTTGGGTATGTAAGTAGAAATTAATGTACTGAAGAAAATTCATTAGGTAGACGTTTGTGTTGGCATCCCATTACAGTGTTACTAACTATTGGTATAGTTTTATAAGACATGCAATATAAGACATGAAATGTCTGATCGACACGAAACTTTGTAGGGCCCTTAATCAATTGTGGGAGACATTTGTGCCGGCGTCCCAACACAGTCATTACTAGTTACACATTATGATTAAAAATAAATAATTAAACCTTTTTAACTAAATGTGTAGTGCTTTCTTAACCGTTAAGGCTATCGTAGTCTCAATGACATATACTTTCGATGAGCTTTTGTTTCTAATTAAAAAGTTTATGAACCGCATTAAGTGTTTTTTATTTTCAACATTGATCGCTGTTGTGTTACTAGTACTATATTTAAAGAATTACTTACAGAGAGATTTACACACTGAAATACGGTGAACTACAAATGTAACAATTGCATGACAAAACTTAATACCTAGATCTCGGTGATATTTTTGTTAAATATAATATAAATATTTTGTTAAATTTAATTATTGTTTTTTCAGATAATAAACAAAATAAATCATCGATTATATTGTGGTAATCTGTTACATGATTGTAATCGAATCTCACTGGATCGGTGTGTACTCGACTACAAAGATTATTGACAATGATTGACAGTATTCCTATCGAAGTTTCTGGATTTTTTCCAGGTATTTGGGCTTCCTTCCACAATAAAAACTGTAGCGGCTACAATGGACCTACTGTTTTCGAAATCTACAAAAGGGGTCTCCAAACACGTTACCCACTAAGATCTGCTCTCTGGCTTAGCGTAATATGAACTGGCAACCTCCCTCCCCACGAAAGGGTCTCCTCTATCCACCAACTGCGGACGCGCTGTGCAGTTGTGTTAGTCGATCACTGGGAATCCATGGTATTTTCCAGTGTTATTCATTTAGGTGGTTATCACGTGTGTATGACAATGATAAGCACAAGCCATCCATGTTTTGTAGTATTTTGAACATGACTATTAAAACAATAGTTGTTTACTTTACGTTAAGAATATTTCAGATTTATCTTATGTTAAAAAAAATATGTCTTTCACCATACAGGTAATCAACACTAATGTTACTTTGTTATCTTTTATATTCGTGACAATTTGCAAAAGAAATAAGATTTAAGAACACAAACCCGCACACAAATTCTGATTTAGCTAATTTTTCAGGAATAAGATATTTAAATCATGTTTAAATATTATACATCTTTTAAGACTTACACACATTAAGACAAAAGATCCTCTTTAAAAGTGGATCTGATCTAAAACATGCTAAACCAAGTTAAGGTAACATATATTGATAAAGCAGAAGAACTTATGGTTGATTATTCTGAAACGATATTACAAAACGATCATGTCAGGCGAACATATTGGCTGTTAAAATGTTTGCTTAACCGCAGGAGAACATAATTTCATCTAAATTCAAGACGAAATCAAATAACAGGGGGAAAAAGAATGGACCGAGAAAACAAAAAAGAGTATTGAGTAGTGAAAATTACATGTAGTTATGTAACATAACCTTACCCTTTTCTGGAGCATAAAGAAATTTTCGTTACCGTGCAAAAAGCGTGGAAATTTCCGAAAACGTTATTAACTATGTTTTGTTAGGTCTGGCTTTCCGTATAATATATGGCAACCCCAGTTAAAGACCTAATATATATCAAAGACTTTATTTTTGTTTAAGGTACAGCAATACAAGTAAATATGTATATTTTTTGTATAGCTATAAAGTGACATGTTTGAATTATTGTATGGAAACACTGTAAAATAAGAGAATATATACAATTTTATATTATTAATTTTAAAAACACTCAGCTGTAAACTTTATTGTTGCAAAAATCAAGAAATACGCAATTTGGTGAATAGCTTTGGGGTAATTGCCACTGCTAAAATAAAATGTAAATGATTGTAGATTCAGCACTTAAAACTTACCATTTTTCTCAACGTCTAGAAAGAATGTCAATACAAATAAAATAAAATACAAATAAACTGTTATACATCTTTAATTTGTATTGACAGGAAACCAAATACAATAAATCATTAGTGTTTTTCTGAAAAAAAATATAAATTTATGTTTAAAGATATGTGATAAAACAATGTGAAAGTAATATAAACAGAAGCTCTCAAGAGCTGTATCGCTCACCTGAATGATATAGGCATGTGGCATTTCGCTTTTTACAATTCGTGTAATGATGGTAATTTCTAATATTTGTTATTTTGTTAATATTTGTTAGTTCTCTACTACGAATGTTAGTCAATTCCCAGACTAACATTCGTAGTAGAGAACTAACAAACATTTTTGATAAGTTTCCGCTAGTGCAACTGGTTAAAAGTTTTGGCAATTTTAGACATTTTATCCATAGTCTATACTAAATTCTCGGACCATATACTATGAGGGTTTGTTGTTTCGACCCACAGAGCTTTGCAGCGCGTCCCAGGAGGCGGATAAGGCATGCCCTCTCGTTTAGGGGATGTCAAGTTATAATACAAAAGCCTTACCGCGGACCACATTGGGTAACGTGTTTGGAGAGTGCAACGCTACTTGAACTTAAAATACTCCGTTTGTAGATGTCGATGCGAGTAGGCTTGTTGTAGCCGCTACAAAATGCTAACTTTTCCGCTTCTACCCATACCCCATACGTTTCTAGTGTCAGTCAAAATGTCTGTCCTGTTGTCCAACGTCTTCAAATTGATTGAAATGTCTGTATGGTAGCCCAGAAAAAGGTTTATCCCAAGAATCTAAAAACTCCCAAAACCGAACTTCTTCCCTTAGTTTTTCATCAATGATAATATCAGAATAGTTTTTAATCGCATTTGAAATCGCCTGATTACAAACAGATGTATTCAACTTTGCCCCAGGTATGGCCAAACACATTGAAATGCACAAACCTGTGATTTTTTGTATAACAGCGACTGGTACCTTCTTATTCTGTAAAATCATTTAAAAACAGACTTTTAAATGTTCAAAAAGTATCCTAGACTAACAAAAAACTTTTCAGCTAATTTAATGGCTATTTTAGCACGTGTTGTAGAATTGTCTAACTGCGGTGGTAAATATCCATTTAATTCTTCATTTTAATCTATCATCAATGTACAAGAGGCATGAAACAGACATTTGTCATAAACGTAAAATAGCTTCTAAATTTATTGTATGATAAACAAAAGCGGAGTTTTTCCATCCAAATAGTAATGTATTACATTGAAAATAATATCCACCGCATTGAAAACCCAACAGACTCTTAGAATTTTCTGACATCAAAACATTATCATAACCTGATTTATCATCGAGTTTAGTAAGAAAACTATTTTTCTTTACAATTTTTGGGATTTCTGGCAATGTATCTAAGATAAAATGAAACAATTAAGGTACATAAGATTTATACACAATCTTGGTTTGGTCGGTTCTATAGTTATTGGTGAAACAATGTAAGGTGGCACAACCTCTCCAACTTTCCCTACACAAGAAATTGCACCGGAAATGACTCTTTTTGAAGTTCTGAATTTATGAAAAATACAAAATCCTTACCACTTTTGGCATTCTGAAATAGTCAAGGCAGTGGATACTTGTGGTCATACTGTTGACCCCAGAATTCTTCTTTAAATGGTTGGATGAAGTAATTGATATCAACACCGTTTTTAATCCACTTTAGGACATTACTTTCAGAATTTGTAATTAAGGTATTCCTCTGTACGATGCAAATTGCCAGCTACAAAGTGATCCTAGTTATATACAAAAAATGGCTCTGAAAATTATTCATGCAGACTATCTAATTTAAAATCGAGGTCAAAACTCAATATATCGTCAGTTTCTAAGCTGTTCGCATGACTTTCCAATGATACTAAAACTAGATTCTGTGAACGTTTCCCAACTTTCAAGGGCAAAAACTGGCCATGAAACTCCCTTGGAAAAGGCAACATAGGTGAGTAAAACGGTAATTGTAAGATAAAAAGTTTAATATACAAGTTATTGTCTATGTGGGCATTCTACTTGGAAATGAGACAGGTCACCACAGATGTGACATCCCGAATAATTTTGACCTGGGCGAGGCCTAACATTGGGGTAACCCCTCTCTTTTGCTGAAGGAAGTATGGTCTTGGTGAACTACCCGTAAAAAAGGTTAAAAAAACTATTAAAAAAATTAACTTCTACCTCTCCCCTAATTCATCTTTTATTTATCTTACAGTCTCCTACAATTCCAAAGCTTATTACTCTTACATCTTTTTACTACCTTCCATAAAACACCATAAAATGGTAGCTTTTAATCTCTCCCCTGTGACAAAGTGTCCTAAATCAATTTCTAACATCCCATATTATTTTAAATCTCATTTTCTCCATAAACAGAAAACAACATCATAAAATTGTGCCACAATGAGGATCATACCTCGTATGAATTTTGTCCCTTATGAGGACACTATCTCATATCAGCTTTCTGCCAAATGAGGATCCTACCTCCTATAAGCTTTCTTCTAAATGGAAATCCAACCTCTTATAAGCTTTCTCCCTCATAAAACGTTCCCCAAAAAGAGGATCCTACCTCATAAAAACTTTCTTCCAAAAGAGGATCCTACCTCATAAAAACGTTCCGCAGATGAAGATTCTACAGCATAAACTGTTCTCTCAATAAAGGATCTTACCTCATAAACCTCTCTTCCAAATGAGGATTCTACCTCATAAAAACATTCTCTAATAAAGGATCCTACCTCATAAAAACTTTTACACAAAGGAGGACCCTACTTCATAAAAAACCTTCTCCCAAACGAGGATCCTACCTCATATATAGACTTTCTCCCAAATGAGGACCCTACCTCATAACATGTTACATTTTCTACAAATTTTTCTCTTTGCCTAATTTAGATATTAATTTTAAAAATTTTTAAAACATACATGCAACGAACAAAATACCGCGGCTCTCAGACAACCGTGCTCGCCGTGGATTTTCTTAAAAATTTTGCATTACACTCAATGACTTTTTGAGAAAGTATTCTGCATTTGAGATACAACAGATGGACCTGTTACCAAACTTGCAATCGAAAAATGATCTGCTAAATGTAATGCAATTATAATAAGGCAACTACTCTCTCCCAAATCTAAATAAATAAATAAATAAAAAATACAAACTCTCTGAGTTATTTGAAGTTATTCACTGTCTCCCGTATTTTGAACCATTATAAATATACCAATATTGTAACGTCTATCTTAAAACAGCTCATATCGTGTTTTCTTATTTACTCTAAGTTTTTTCAACAAAAACATCATAAAGTATTGCTTACCGATACTTCATTATTTTTCCCATTTGTTGCCTCAGACTTGTTTGCGTTGTCCTCCTGCTTCTTTCTTCTTTGAGGGTAATAGGTTTGATTTGCTATATGTATAGCACAATGCGCCAGGTTTACTAGGTCAGTCTGATCCAGGTCTTTAACATATATAACTTTTTCAAGCTTAATGTCAAACTTTTATTTAGTCTCCTTACAAGTTCATCTGAGTATCTAAATTTTTATCTTCAAGAAAACAATTTAAATTTCCAATTGATAATTTTCATGATACATAACAATTGTGTCCATTAACATGTCAGAATCAAACGGATTAACATTTATTAACTTCATTATCAAATTAAATACAAATTTTATGCATGTTCCAGCCCTAGCTAATCTCAGCAAACTGAGGGGAAATCTTAGATCACTTATAGGTGACCACTGGCTACCAATGAGAATAGAAACGTTCCCGAATGTGGGCCACGTCCACACAGTCCACCAAGACATGCTTAATTGTGTAAGGACTGTTCGGGTCGTGGCTCAATATTTAAGGATGTTCGCTGGTCATGTTTAAAATATCAAGGTATCTAAATTTATATATTTGATAAATAGACCATAGTTAAAGGTACAAAATAAGCTTAAAAAATTCATAGGTTGCTGAACTCTTTTGCGAGATAATAAGCTTCCAAAATTTGGCGGGAAAAAGCTTTCTCTGATTTTTTCATAGGTTTAGCATTGGACATGTTTTAGTGTAAAAACCTATGAGAAAATAACACGAAATTTATAAAACTTTGTAAATTAGCTTTAAATGACACAATAAACCTTATTATAAAAAGAAAATAGGGGGTTGCTGGGCAAAAGCAACTGACGAAGCAACTATTTTCAGCGCAAGAAGAATAGCTTGCGCCACTGCATGTATTTACAGATAAGGGAGACGGCGAGTTGCAACACGCTCTCTGAAGACATCGCCCGAGGCAACTTTATCACCGTCTTTTGACCCGTCTGTATAAACAGTACCATAGACACGGTAACAAGATTTAGTTTCTTCAAAATGTTGTTGTATTAAAGGGTCGTGTCGGACTTCTTATGTTTTATAAGATCATAAATAAATATCGGTTTGGTTTTTAACCACGTGGGATTATGTGGAATTTCGATTGCAGCAATTTCATCTAAATTTATACCTGAATTTTCCAAATGAGATTTAATTCTCAGGTTAAAGGTTGAATTTTGTTCGGATGTTTTTCGAAAATGTTTTGATAAAGAGGTTTGAAAACACAGTCGTGGGCGGAGTTGCCAAGATATGCCTTTAATTTGGTTGCATACTGCAAAGCGAGCTTTATTCTTTGATTCAAAAGGAGGCTCGCCTGCTTCTACATACACACTGTTAATGGTGTGGTTCAAAAGGCTCCGTTTCTTTTAAGATTTTTATATGATTATCATATAATTTTAATTCAGGATCAGTATGCATCTTTCGTTTATTACAACAAAATGCATCCCAACGGTTTTTGCAGTGAAGAATTTAAAACAATTGCCCGATCCTCTATTATATTTAAACATAACTGCAGTTGATGTTTAATGTTATTCGTGTTTGTTTCCTCGGTAACATATGCGAAAGTCGTCACCATATAAAGAACCATCAATATTATTTTTTAAAACTTGAGCAGGCTGTTAATTTTAATATTAAATAAAGCGACAGAAAGGATGCTTAACTGGGGATCACACATCTCCTTTTCAAAAGGGTCAGATAAAGTAGAATTGACCTAATTTTGAATTTCTGTCACATAAAAAGTTTGATATAAAGGTAGGAAGTCTACATTTCAACCTCATATCAAAAAAATCTTTTAAAATACCGTAGTTCCATGTTTTGTCGTATGCCTTTTCTAAATCGAAAAGGATCGACACAACATGTTCGTTCTTTGCAAATGCGTTTTGAATATATGTTTCGAAACGCACTAGATAATCAATAGTACTACGACCTTGTCTGAATCCACACTGTATATTTGAGGTTATGTTATTAGATTCTAAAAACCAGACGAGGCGATCGTTGATCATCCTTTCCATGATTTTTCAAAGACAGTTCGTGAGGGCTATAGGGCGATAATTAGAAGCTTCTAAGTGATCTAATCCTGGTTTTGGAATAGGCACAACAGTGATCATATTCCAAATAGATGGTAAGTCACCGTTTCCAAAATATTGTTAAGAAGATTGAGAATGCATTGCTGAAAAGATTATGGCAGATGTTTGAGAAGTTGATACTGGATGGATGTCATATGGACCACATGCTGTATCGTGAGATTTGTTTAATAAAAGTTTGTAGCTCTTTCAAAGAAAATGGTTTTTTGTAATCTTCTAGATTTTTGGCTGGAAACTTAATGCTTTTGTTTACGCTTATGTTGCTGTTAGTTACGAAATAGGTTCCAGAATTAAGAGCAAGGAGCCTAGAGTAAGAAAATGTATGGTTACTAAGGACTTTAATGTCGGTTGCTATGGACAAAAGGCCACTTCCGGTTATAAAAACATACCTTTAAACTCAGTAGTTAGTTTTAGTTAAGTATATATATGGTTGTTATGGACTTTTCGTTAAGGTTGTCTGCTTCAATTTTGTACGGTTTATGTTTTATTCTAAAAACATTTTACTGTGTCGCCATTTCGAAAATTGCTGCCCTTAACAAATCAACTGTAGACTTAAATCAAAGGGCTTGTTATGAATCTCACAAAAAACCCATATGTTTACTCTATAATCTCCGACAGTTTAAAAGTTATAAGCCAGAAACGAATAAGCCGAAACCCGTCAAGGGCCATAACTCAAAAACCGTTTGTCAAACAGTTTTCGATCCTTATATAAAAAAGGTCTTAATGAGAGGAGTATTTTCCCCATTTAATGTCTGCTTCTATCTTTTATGGTTCATGAGACATACTATACACAAGGTGTAACATGACCTCTGAACTTGAGATTTGACCTTTGACCTTGACATATTCATATTTTGATGCAAATTATGTCACCTAGGATGATTGGTGAAGGCCCTAAGTCACTAGGACTAACCGTTTTGAAGAAAAAAAATTGAAGAGTCGCGACACTTCTTGACTCAAAAACTTGTAACCAGGAAGTCGATCGAATTTCATTTGCAGGACAAATCATGGCCATGAATCGGACAACATTTTCCCCACTTTAGATTTTTGTTATCTGTCATGTTTTCTGAGCTCAAGGGTTTTTTTTGTTTTGGGGCAAATAACTCCGATACTAAAATAGATCGGTTTCTCAGGGTCAGTCAAAGCTACTCAGAGTATGACCGAATAATGGTACCAAGTATCGGGAAGATATGTCGCAACACTTTGTTGACATTGACAGCGGAAAAGAAGGAGAATAATAATCAGAAAAAATACAGTTAGGGCTTTCCCTAGGTAGGGGAAAGACCTTACTTAACAAGAAGCAAACTGGAGAGTAATAATTTCATTAAACATAGAACGATAAAATATATATTGAATGGAAAAATATTGACATTTCATGAACGTTCATAATACTGAAAAAATTAGAAAGCTGGTTAAAGTAACAAAGCAACCTCAAGTCTGTACACACTAACTTTAATGTTTTTAAAAGTATACGTCTATAAAATCGCCCGTAGAAATACACTCCTTCCGCTCCAGCACATGGAGTTTACATTCATGCACTAATACTTTACACCGCAGCATGTTGGAAATACAAGGATTGTTTTATCGAGCCATTCGATTAACACGAAAACTGCTAAATCTGGGCTTTGTTGCTTAGAAAAAAAATGTATGAAAGAAATCATGTACTTGTAGACAAATACGCGATATTGTTTTCACTCAAATGACTATGGATGTAGTTTTGTCGTAGCGTGTGTGTTATATCTTCCTTTACTGGACTACTACCAACGACACGACGGGTGTGTTGCAACAGACAGGAATTCGAACTACTTCCTGAGCCGGAGCACCTGATGTAAACGTTATGTTTACGTTATGTCAACACTTTGCAAGATAAAGCCTCACCCACATGTACATGCTTAATAATGTGATACTTACTGATATGTTTATCGCTAGATCAAATGGATTAAAGTTATTATCAATCAAATACAATTGAATTGAAGATAACACTGACAGACGCAATATTTAAATATTTAATATTTTCAAAAGTTTCCGTTTCCAATATATTAGTATGCGCAAATATGGTCACTTATATTAAACAAGAAATGATATGGGTTACACCCATATCCAGAGATGTTCGATTTATAAGTTATAGGTGTATCCGATTTGGTTTAATAGGGTTTTTTTCAACTTGTTTTATTTAAAATTTCATCATATGCTGTAAAGAGTTACAAATATAGACGATTGTGGAAAGCAAGAAATGATCATCTTGATTATAATATCTCAACTTTGAGAAGAGAACTGTAATAAAAAAACAGCAAAGTGTAGAAAAGACAAATTTTGATCGTACAATAACAATACATTGAACTTTTCGAAATCATATAGTCACGCGTGGTTCTGTGGGAAAAAAAGGGGGGGGGGGGGGTAAGATTGGTAGTTATCGCGTCCTTCCGTCGGGCATCCTCGGAAGATAAAAAAAAGTACCGACAAGTTACAATTTCTATTAGTTTATTTTTACAGTAATTAAAATTGTTTATCCAAAAATTTGCAATGTTATGTATTTAAACGTCAAACTAACGTTCATGTGCATAAACATTGCGAGGAACTTAATATGTTCAGACTTTAAAATAAACCCCAAAAAAATTATAGTAGAAGAGTCTTATTTTTTCCAGAGACAAGTTATTAGATGTCTCTGTTTTTGCTAAACAATTTATGAGATTATTAACTTCTTAAATTATTTTCAACTGTTTCAACTGTTTATGATCTTAATGCGAATGTAACTGAATTGTTTTTCTATTGTTATTATAAACGTTTTTCTAAATTTCATTTAGCTTTTATTAATTTTTTATTTTTAAATCTTCAATTAATTAAAAATTCATACTTTTTATGTTATTTTTATTATAAAGAAATTTATTTATTTTCCCTTCCAATGTCTCTGACATTTTTCACTGATTCAGAAATCAAATTTCTTTAAAGAACATGCCTGTTTTAAAATCTTATTTTCGTATAAAAATAATAATCTAAATTGGCATTTTCGTGGCTAATTATGTGAGTCTAAATGGTCTTCCATTTATTTCCTTTCATTAAAGTTCAGTGTCATAAATAAGCAATTAGCAAATAAGCAGGGCACATCTATAATACAATTACATCACAAAAATATCTCTTACCCTACCCCCTACCCCGACCCTCCCACGCACAAACACACACCTCGTTCTCGGCCAATCTCCTGCGAGAGAGTTTGGGATTTCGAAAACCCATGGAAATTAAATTTAATGTTCAAGAGTGATGAATTTTTTACATAAAGGTTTCATTTTCTACTCTAATTATGAAAAAAGCCAGAAATAATACAGAAAATGATCGATCATGCATTACATTATACTACACAATTTTAAAATGCATTATTTTTATCAAACCATCTTATGAATTCCTATAAATACAATCACATTCTATTATGTGAAGATTAGAAACTGCATAACAATATAAAGCTTAAGTACCCTATAAATTCTGACATAACCAAAGAAATAAAATTGAAAATTATCGATCGAGTGAAATTTATAATCATCTACAGTTTTATGTTGAGATACGAATACGAAAGCTTGAAGGATTTAACAAAAACAAAAAAACTGTAAATGAAATATTTTCTTTAATATGTAATTAGCCATTTTATCAATTACAACATGAACTATATTGTAGAGAATGGTTTTTTACATAGAAAGCGATATATGGTCAATCGTATCCGAAAACAATTATATATCATTAAGAGATAATAAGAAGAGATCGAACATATGATAATTGGACATTTATTTAACCATTTTTTTTTCATGCAACAAATGTCATTTTGTAATTTTTATCATGTTTTATTTGCGTTTATTTCAAGATAAATATAACATTGTAAGATATAATAATTAAAAACCTAATTAAATTTTAAATCAAAACCTAATATGTTTTCGCAAACGAAACACTTAAAATTGGCTTTCATTGCAAGCGTTACAAAACCACTATATACAGAAAATATAAACAATCAAATCGAATGTATTGTATATGTGTATTCTGTCAATGCATATTACGTTATCTATCGTAATCTATTTTATCTATTTTTAAATAGGAATGATCATTTATTAAATTTTTATTTTTAAATCCATGCAATAAACTTTACATTCCATGACTCCACGTGTATTGTAAGTATTACGTTTTTTTTACTGCAAGTTTTCAAAAGATTGCTTTATATGTATGTGTGTATTTGTGTTTTCTGATTACTGAATACTTGTCTTATTAATATATAAATAGTCGATAAAATATGTGTATAAAACACAAAATGATATTTGACAACAACTTAATGTGACATGTTAGAAGAAGAAACAAAAAGCAAAAAAAAAAAAAAAAAAAAAAAAAACAGAGTTCGTAACCCAAACCCATTTTTGTTTGTTTAAAGGACTTCATATACGATCTTAGAGGTATGTTTAATCTAATTCTATAAGTATCTAAAAATAACTTGCTTCTTTAAAATAGTTTTACATAACACATTTTAAATCTTCAATTAAATAAAAATTCATACTTTTTGTGTTTTGTTATTATAAAGAAATTTATTTTCCCTACCAGTATCTCTGATATTTTTCACTGATTCAGAAATCAAATTTCTTTAAATAACATGCCTGTTTTAAAATCTTATTTTCGTATAAAAATAATAATCTAAATTAGCATTTTCGTGGCTAATTATGTTAGTCTAAATGGTCTTCCATTTTTTCCTTTCATTAAAGTTCAGTGTCATAAATAAGCAATTAGCAAAAAAACAAGGCACATCTAATTTACAATTTACAATAATTACATCACAGGAATATCTCTTAACCCCACCCCAACCACGCACACACACACACGCCTCGTTCTCGGCCAATCTCCTGCGAGCGAGTTTGGGATTTCGAAATCGGTAATAATCAAAACCCATGGAAATTAAATTTAATGTTCAAGAGTGATGGATTTTTTTACATAAAGGTTTCATTTTCTACTCTAATTATGAAATAAGCCAGAAATAATACAGAAAATGATCGATCATGCATTACATAATACTACACAATTTAAATTTTTTTTTATCAAACCATCTTATGAATTCCTATAAATACAATCACATTCTATTATGTGAAAATTAGAAACTGCATAAAAATAATAAGCTTAAGTACCCTATAAATTCTGACATAACCAAAGAAATAAAATTGAAAATTATCGATCGAGTGAAATTTATAATCATCTACATTTTTATGTTGAGATACGAATGCAAAAAAAAATATGAATCTTGCTCTATCAATCGTGAAATAATCCAAACAAAACAAAATATATTATGATAAAATTGAACCGAACAAGTCTTTCTGACATATACATTACGGGCGCCTCGGTGCCGAGTGGTCAAGGTAGTTCGTCTACTATTAATCACGTGGTCTGTAAACACTGAGATGGCGGGTTCGATTCTCACTGCAGGCAGGGTGTACTCGACTCCAATCTTAATTGACAAGGATTGCCAGTTTTCCTACCGCAGGTCGGGGGTTCTCTCCGGGTACTCCGGCTACCTCCCCCAATAAAAACTGGACGCCATGAAATAGCTGAATAATTGCTCAAAATGGCGTTAGACATTCATTAAAACAAACAAACAAACATATACATTACGTAATAAAACGTAAGAAAATCTAAAAATGCCTTTTTATTACTCATACTGCCTTACTAACCAACCTTTCCAACCTTCTCACTCTTTCATACAATGGGGCCTCGTCGTCACCTTTCATTAAATTTCAGACACTCGTGATATTAAGCTAACTCTAGTAAACCAACATACACATAAAATCTAACGGTACGTCAAACGATGGTGGAACTAAAACACACCGGCGTCATAAATAATTGTGTTCATCGGCTAGACAGACACTCCGATACAACTCATCAAGATAATGATTGTAAACAAGGGACCTGATCATTACAAATAGCAGATTAAGATCAAGATAATTGAAATAATTTAACACTCATCACACGACACTTGTTCATAATTTGCAATGTTGACATATTATAACAATAAAAACGAATTCGTTTTTGAGATCAATCTCTTCCCCCATCGTATTGTGGAAATAATAATTGGGTACAATTTTTATTTAAGCTATAAACATGGCTTTTCCGATATCGGAACCATCGACCTGGGAAATAACGCGCGTATCCAATCTTAGAACTTGCATCAGTGAAAAGGTGAAAATTCGAGGAAGTTATAATATCATCTTCAGGAAAGAATGATACCCCATTCATTTGTTGAAGATATTGATGCCAAATAGCCATGTCTTCTCTGCACTCGGCCGTCAATGACGACGGAACGTGCAATTGTCAAAAAAAAAAAAGAAACAAATGAACGTCCTGGTACTTTACAAGCACAATTCATGTTACCTAATAAACTTAAAAACTCACCTTTAGTACAAAATCTTCTATGGAGAAATTTTGATAGTATTTCACGAATACGACAAAGTTTATCTTCAGGCATTTGGGTAAGCATGATTAACAACATACAATTACCAGCCCCACCATGCCCAACGTATATGATGTTTTAGAAAATATAAATAATTTAGTATTTAAAAAATAATGCGTAAACAATTACAAACGAACTATCTACTATATTCACGTAGATTTGGAAAACATTCCATAGGGCGCAAATTCAACTTCATTGCCTGCGCTATAACGCTGAACAGATGCGCGTATGCAAGTCAGAATAGTTTCTTATTTTTCAGGTTTTCGTGTTTCATTCTTTTTTCAATCATTTTGAGATAAGACGGTCTTGTCCTTTAATCTTAGCTTCCGTTACATGATGTCCTTTCACTAAACAAACCTCCTCTTTTCTTTCTATATCTTATGTCTAACAGAGATTGAGGTTCAGGAACCTACAAACATTAAAAGTTCTGCATCATATTGGGATTTAATTTAAAATTAACACAAAAGGCGGACTTTGTAATAAACTTTAACACACACGTGGTGATTTCAACTGTCCAATCGTTTGTTTGTTTGTTTGTTTGATGGTGTTTAACGCCACTTTCAGCTATTTTTCAGCTATTTCATGGCGTCCAGTTTTATTGGGGGAGGAAGCCGGAGTACCCGGAGAAAACCCCGGACCTGCGGTAGGAAAACTGGCAATCCTTGTCAATTAAGATTGGCTGTCCAATCGTCAACTTTCCGTTCTTATGCAATAACATATGTAGCTTACGTTTCTGAACTAATGCTTTAACCCCAGCTTGTTGCAAATACAAGGATTTTATTTTATCAAACAACTTGATTAGCGCGAAAACTGCAAAATCTGGGTTTTGTTGCTCAGAGGATTGTGTCCTTGTTGAAGAAATTTTTTCGAAGAAATAGTGTACTTGTACTTGTGTTGTATCATTTTTTACTATTCACTCACATGTTCTTGAGGGTCGTTTCGCTAGCTTTTGATTGTGTATTATTTTGTTCTATGTTTATTGTTGTTTGTACCATGGCTTCGTATTTGTGTTTTGGACTTCGAAATTTTATTTTCGCATATTTACAAAAGTTTACTTTAGCCAATAACTTTTTTATGTAAACGTTATATCTACATCACGCCAAATGTTTACAAGATATTGACTCACCTAGATGTATGTGTTCGATAATAAGATACACATACTGATATTTTTATTGCTAGATAAAATGGATTAAAGTTGTTATCAATCATATACATTTGATATGAATATAACATCTAGACAGTCGCAATATTTTATATAATCAAAAGTTTCCATTTCAAATATATTAACATGTATAGGTATGGTCACTTATATTCGATAGCTGGACATTAATATGACCCTAATTTTTACATGCAACAAATGATAATGCCGTTTTTGAAATTGTGTCGTGTTTAATTTGCGTTTATTTCAAGTTAAATATAACGTTCTTAGATATTATAATTAAAACACATTTATTAAAATTTGTGTAGGCAAACAAAACAATTAATATTGGCTTTAATAGCAAGCGCTTCACAACTACTATATGGCTGTAACTTCTGGAGGAAAATATGTTTGTTTGTTTGAATGGTGTTTTAACGCCACTTATTGCAAATTTTCAGCTATATCATGGAGTCCAGTTTTTATTGGATTATTGGAGGATGAAGCCGGACTACCCGGAGAAAACCCCCGACCTCAGGTAGGAAAACTAGCCATCCTTGTCAATTAAAATTGGAGTCAAGTAAACCCTGCCTGCAGTGAGAATCGAACCCGCAATCTCAGTGTTGATAGACCACCTGATCGAGAGTCGACCACCAAGGCCCCGGAAGAAAATATGAGCAAACAAATCAATATATGTATTGTAAATGTGTATTCGGTAAATGCATGTCGTCATTTGTATCTATTTTTAAACAACCGTTATCTATGCAACAAACTCTATATTCAAGGATTTCAGGTGTATTGTAAGTATTTTTACTACAAGTTTTTAAAAGATTGTTCTCGAAGATACAAGAAGGAATATTATGTTAAAGACTTATAAATCTGTTTTGAAAGACGTTATCTCGCCCGACTTGCAAAACATACAAAATCTTGTTTGTCAAAAAATCATTTATATGCTACAAATACACATTTACAGTACATATATTGGTTTGTTTGTTCATATTTTCCTCCAGAATTTACAGTTATATAGTAGATATTTTAATAATGTGTTTTAATTATAATATCTAACAACGTTATATTTATATGTTTTTATTATTTTTAATTTCAATTCAATGCTGAGTTTCTTCTTCCCTCCCATCAAACGGAGTCTGTGTTGACCAAAATGTGTATTTATAGCATATAAATGATTTTTTGGCATGCCATAAAACCTGAAACCCACCAAAATGCCTTTGACAGGTAAGGAGCATTGCTGTAGTTTTTGGTTGTTTGTTTTAAAGTTTGCCCGTTTCTTTGATTTAAACTGTCTTATTGACAGTTTCCTCAGTATTTTGTTATTAACTTCTTTCAATACTTGACTGTAATTTCCTTGTATGATTTTAATCTTGTTTCATTGGTGTTAAAGTAAGTTCTTTCATGATTAACCACCAGATACATTTCGTCATTTTTCCTTAATAAACCAGTATTTGACATGATGTAAACCTAGTTTTGCTGCATATTGAAATTTTATTATAGTGCGGGGAAATAAAAACAAATTCTACTGGGAGGATAAGACACTTATGCGATGAAATGTTAAGGATACGCACCTGACAAAAAATAATTAAAGTAATATAAAAATGGTATCTAGTCATAGGGACAATATTCCTTATAAGAAAAATTAAATACAATAGGTATGTACATGACTTCGTTTCCATGGCAACGGCTTCCAAACATAGCATACTTTGATATATTCTAAGACACTGATATCAGGTAAAGATGCATAAAAAATTAATTGAAGCAATTGTTGGAATTTGATCTATTTGTACTATAAACATGTGCAATGGATAAACATTTAGTAAGTCCAAAAAATTAAAGATACTACATGTATAAACCTATGTAAAAACAAATCCCAGTATTCAATATTCTGCCTTTCATTTTCAAAGATTTTTCAGGCACTTTAGCTAAAAGAATATCAAAATATTAATATTTGCAATAATTAACTTTCCTTTTTATTATTATAATGTTAAAGCATTTGTAATAAGCTACTTTAAAACAGAACAAATATATATGTACATGATTTAGAAAAAAAGTTATAGCAAGTGGATGCTGAACCAATCATTTTAAACAATGGCGTACCATAGTTAGACCAAAACATCTTCCATTGAATCATGAGCACTGTACTGTTTCTTCAAATAATGAGTTAAATTTTTGGCTGTGAATATGAAGGCTGATTAGGAATACATTGTGGAAGTGTATCAATAAATTCAGTCACAGATGACATGAAGTTATCAATCAGATGATTCTTCTCTAAAGCCAACAACACATTTAAGGGCATCAGAAATTCCAACATTTTCAACTTCCTTGTCAATGTGGTACATTTATAGTTCTAAACGTCAAGCCGGTGACTTCTGAAGCCTTGGGTGATGTTTTTTTTCTTTTTGGTTTGATGTATCGATTGAAAGTCGTGTTATTGCTATTGACAACTGACAACTGTATGATGTGCGAGTCTCTGGCTGAAAGAAAATTAATATAATTTGAAGGCACCAAGTGCCATATTAAAAAAGGCAAAATCATGAGGTTCTTTTGCTTTCACTGCATGTAGAATGTAAAGAAGTTCTATTTTATTTTCTGTACTGATGACATTTACTCATGTTTTTATCATAGAGACGATGCTTTTAGTTTCATACCTTTTTAGTTCAGGGTTCTTCAATTCATTTTTCATTATGTTACAGATTTTACTCATTGTTTTATAAAAACTTAAATTATGTGAAGGTCTGCTGCATATATCTTACTCATAGATCTGATATTGAGACAATATTCGTGCATTTTCCCCACATTTGAGTATTGTTGTCATAACGGTTATTGAAATTCTATTCCTTTTTTTTTCTTTGATTTGCATTGACAAACAGTTGCATATTCTTATGCTTGAACACATCCTCCATCTTTGTCAAAATTAAATAGGTTGAGTTTCCAATGAAAATCATGACTTCAAGTGCAAAAAATGTGATAAAGCTTCTGCAGATAAAATCCTTTTTACAAATGTGAAACTTTCACCATGTCATATATCTTTTATAGCCTAAAGTCTTCAGAACTTAAATAATATATATTACCAAGTCCTGTTGTTTCAACATGTTCAACATCAAAATATATCAGGCTACTATCTTTCAAAGTCTGTGGTTCTATAGGATGGTACTGTGGAGTACTAACCAGTGCAGGATATATATCCTCTGATCTTTAGAAAACACCTTCTCTTACTTCTCTAGATGCAAGCTTTTTATGCCTATATTGAAATATAATTTACATATCATATTCATATAGTATGGTCTCACTGTTATCATTATTTACAAATTTACCCGGGAACGATATGTGAGTGTGGGGGCTTGTTGGAACCTTCTCATTTTGGATAATTTTAATTATTTTTTTTAATGAGAGATGAAGAAACAATAATTAAACTTGGAACAAAAATATGATTAACATTTCTGACAACCAAGAAGGTAAATTTATGAAATTCTATACAGATATTTAATTAAACAGACATGCAGAATGAGTGAAAGAAAAGCTTATGTAATTTGTGTACTTTCCAGTGGCAGTCAAAATTGTGTTCCCTATGTCACACCCCCTTTTTCCCGTTGATTGTTAAACTTGTTCTACTGAATTTGCTTAAATACTATTTGCTGGACATAGATCAAACTTCTTTTCAATCAATGAAGCAAATTTTCCACAATTTGGAAATGTCAATGTACTAGAAAAAATGGTCTCCTATAGTATACCCCCAATGCCCAAATTTTGACATCTGGTAATGTCACATATCTTATTCCTCAGTAGACCATTTTTTGTTGCTGTATGATAATCTTATTATAAAAGACATCTGCTTAAGGAAGTCAGGGAATAAAGATGATATACCACTGATGCTTAGTTTGGATTAACATTCTTCGAGTTGCTGGTCTGGTTCAGGGACATGGACTATCCCTATCTGGTTGTATTTATGTGCTTTTGTTAGTTTCTGATTATCTAATTAACTGATTACAATAGATTACTTAATTTCCTCAGTAAGTTGCTTATTTATGGCCATATTAAATGTCTGATGTTATTGGTGATTAAATTTAATCAAGTTTGATTGTTGTGTTATTGCTAATTACGTACAATACTGGTATACCAGTAGTTATACTGGTATAACAGTATTGTATAGAATTTTTTACAATACTGGAACACATTTAAAATTTATTGCCAGTATTGTGCACAATACTGGTATACTAGTATTGCGATCGTCAAGTACTGATGATCCAGACAGTGCATTTAAGAAAACAAACACCGGGTAGTGCCAAGAAAGCTTTTTTTATTTCAAAATATATTTTAACTTCTTTTACATACTCAACAGCTGAGCACCATTGTCCATTTGGTATAGCCTAACTTGGTATTTCAGCATGTGACCTATTGTTGATGTAAAAATTATATTATTGATGACGTTGGCTATACATGCATCTGGAACAAGCCATGAGACTAAAAATTGTGAATTGCAAATATTATTTGCCTACTTGTTAAATATTGTTTTTGTTTGTTGGTTAAATTATTGGATATAGACGACTTTGGGTGGGTTTACACTGTACATTAACCGTGATTTTTATTGGCGTAAACCAACCCAAAGTCATCTATATACAATAATCTAAAACAATCAACACAATCCTTAAATAACACAAATATACATGTCCATTATTGAGCACTGCCGCTGGTCAGTGGATTTGTTTTATAGATGATTTGTTTTCAATAAATTGTGCCATGGTTATTATTATGGTATGTTTTAAAAAAGAGATAAATACAATTGATGTTTGTATTTTATTTTCTCAATCAACTGCATCATGTTCTGCTAGGATTTTCAGGACGTTGGGAACTGAATACTCGTGTCAAATGCTGTGATCGAAATTTAGGTATGGGCTACTTACTCGAGAATTACCTGTGATCATTTGTGTACTGTTTCTTCCACATAGCTTTGCTGAGTCTCCAACAACTTCGGGAACCGCTCGGATTTACATGTAAAACTGTGCGCACGGATTCTTGTTTCATTTTTGCACTGGTGTTCCCATACGGTGTCAAGACACTATAGGGGACCAATCAAATTTGGAACATATAAGAAAATAGTACTTAAAAACAAAATAGTCCTGTTTATCTTAGTGTATATTAAAAACTGCTAACTGGATTTTAATGAATGAAAGTTTTTTTGAAAGGTGAATATATTAGAAAAAAAGTCCTAACTTGCTCTGTTCTAATGGTGTTTAATGTGTTTTATGTCACATGCACTACATGATCTATAAACCAAGATTTTCTGAAAAGAAAGTGGGGTTTAGCCCGGAAGATGGTTTTTTCTTGGAAGGTTTTAAAGAGGTCATGAAATTTTGAGAGAACATAGGCCTGTCACGTACGATTCTGGATATATATGATGACGGTTATGTTGCACTTAAGGTAAAAGAGCTGCGCTAATTAAAAAAATAACAAATTTAGTAGAAAATCTTAAAGAATTGGATTAGTGTTTACACCCCTTACGTACGGGATGGGACACAAATGGCGCCAAAAATCGTGGATGTCGTTATCATAATCGATCGCTGTTTATTTTGTGTATTTACCGGTATAACGTTTAAATGTTCATGTTTTTTCAAAAAAGTTACAAAGTATATGAATTATGTAGATTTTTCTCAATAATTGCGATATTCAAATTTTACGACAGTTTGAGTTGCGCGGTGAATTCAAATTCGTCAGGATCATATCTCCTTAATAAACCAACATATAGATATATTTACTTATGCTTTAAATATGTCTCCTAAGCAAATTTGGTATTCTAATTTTTTTATTGATTATAACATTTCCAGCATAATGTTGGGACAGTCATTTAAAATGTGAAACTTGCTCGCATTCTATTTGAATTCAATGGACTCTTTACTATCAGTATAAATTTTGTCATATTTTTGTCAAAACAATAACTGTATAAATAATCAATAACCTGCGACAGTTATAGACACGCTTCATAACATTACTTTAGTAAATGGTGTCTTCAGCCTATGCCAACATTTAAAAATTTCTGTTCAAAGAATGCCAACATGCAGAATACAATAGATGTTTTGCTATTAATTAAACTATTAATTATTATGTGTTTTACATCTACTCAATAGTTCTTTGTATGTACAATGTTTATCAATATATCCATATTACATGTTAAAAAACTTAACGTACAACTATGCAGACCATTAAACTTTAAATACGGATGTTTAATTTTCGGGCCACTTCTAAATTCGCCAAAAGTTAATCAACAAATATCATTCAATCCTCTATCAACACTATATTTTAATGTGTTAGTTTTTTATTCCAATATTTTGCAGTCGTTATCAGAAGTAAATCCTTATAATCACCTCCTTATGTAAAACGTAAGTTAACCAAACCGGTTTTCAACATGCTTTGACCAGTTTTCCTTTTTACGTTCACTTGTTGTTTATGTTAATGTCGACATTATTACCATGCTTAGACGTAAACTAAGTGAAGAACGAAATGGCAGATAATTGAATTCGTAATACTATTCAAAGTTTGCGTCAGATTAAAAGAAAGATTTGACAAGATGATTGAGGATTTCGGCTATAGTCAGTGTAAAAACAGTCATTTGACGCTTAAATAACAACAGAATGATGGCGCGCTGATCAATCAAACGGCCACTTCTAACACAGAAGCACCACGTTTATAGTGGGCGCGATATCAGAAATGTGCGCACTTGGCGTAAAGTTCGCTGGTTTGACGAAAGCATATATCTTTTTCGTCATATTGATAGGAACATGCGCGTTTTGGAGACAAAAAGGTACAACATTTGACTAGGAAACATTTTTGGAACTACAGAGTATGGAGGTGGCGGTGTCACAGTTTGAGGATGCTTTTCCAATGATTGCAAACAATCTCTTTTTTGCTGATCAGGCAAGACTATACAAAAATACCACGATGACGTCATCAAAAGCATAATTGTATCACATTTTGACCATCATCTACTTGCA
The DNA here is from genome assembly GCA_944474755.1 of Limnoperna fortunei. NCBI lineage: Eukaryota > Metazoa > Mollusca > Bivalvia > Mytilida > Modiolidae > Limnoperna > Limnoperna fortunei. Next base: position 43,249,646 of record OX104116.1, on the reverse strand, counting down.
GGAAGGCTTGCTACAATAATGTAGGTCCTTTTTTATGGACGGAGCTACAAAGAGGTCCCATTACTCGTAATGGAGCAAAAACACTTTTGGGATTTACACATATTTTGCGCTATTTAACCTTTGTCTTTATTTAATAAATATGTTTTCTTTCCTCCCCCGTTCATCTGATATGTCTAGAATGTCTAATTAAATAATTTTAACACTTTTTCGTAATCGTGGCATTGTTGACATAATTAAAATTGTGGAGTGTAGAATTTCGGAATCGTATCGGTAAAATTTGTAATAAGGTGACATAATCATAATGCAAATGAATACAGCTGAAATCATCCGGAATTACATTTTTTACCAAATCGATTCCGATATTATCGAAATTATGTACTTCCGGAATTCATATTTTGTCAACAATGCCATGATTACGAATGAAGTGATAAAACTAACGAATACGGTGTTGTGGAAATATCAGTTAAACTGCAAACACATAAAAAAGTATTTAGCAAACCAGGGAAACAGTGTAATTGCTTATAATATGCATAAAACCCCCGGGTGTGAATCACTCTCGGGCTGCTCCATTAGGAGTTATGGGACAGCTTTGTAGCTCCATCAATAAAAAAGGAGCTACATTGTTGTAGCTAGCAGGAAGGCTAGCCTTCATGGATGATTTTGCGCGACGACACAGAGTCAATTAAGTTGTGAAGTCAATAGTATGAGGAGGCGAGTAACAGAACTGTACTGAAAACGCGGTGCTCATACCATATACTGGCACCTGTGAACGTGATGTTATATAAGATAACTTGTCTTTAATCAATTTCTGATGTGCAATACCTAACATGCATCTTTATGGATTTAATTTAAGTCAGAAATGACACATAGTTTGCATTCATAAAATGTCATTTGTCATTGATTTCTGTTTCTTAATTTAAAACATGTTATATTCATTTTCAATATTCTTATTTTTAAGGTCTTTCCTACTCCCAGTGGAAAGACCTTTTTGTTTTTTCTTGGATTATTTTTTCTTTTTTTTTCCGCCAATTTTCAAAACCAGCCAGTTTAAAAATTACGTGACATATCATTTTAGTCTTTCGAGACAAGTTTTGGGCACTGAAAGTCTATTCGGAATTCACCGTGTGAAATCGAAACATTTTTCTTACGAAGTTATCTAGACAAACATCGAAAACCTTGTTATTGCGTAATCACTGGAACTATAACGGATTCAAGAAAACTGAAAAGTGACAAATGTTAAGGAATCTTTGAGACAACTTTATGTCATAATTTGGCAAAAAATTTCTGACTAGCGGAAGCGAGCGGTGTTCTTTGAATGTTTCAATGACTCCCCTAATGACATATACTCACAAACCGTAACTCGAAATCACGAAAGGTCTTCACCATTTGTGGTCCTGTGAATGTCCTTAAAGAAAATCTCAAAGTCAAAGTTCAGAAGTGACCTCGACCGTAGGCCTCTAATATTGTTATCATTAAAACTTAAAAACTATAAAAAATAAAAGAAGACAATAAATAGGAAAAATACTCCTCTCATGAAGACACTCATTTGATACATTTTGTCCGAAACTGTGCGATAAACTGTTTTCGAGTTAGAGCCCTTGACTCATTTCGGTTAATCAGTTGTTTGCATACAATTAGAAATTGGTTAGAGATAATATAGTAAACATATAGGTTTAATAAGATCACAAGTAAGGCCTTTAATTTGAGTCAATTTCAAAGGTTATGGATCAAGGTCATACCAAAGCCAAAAGGTAATCGTTACAAAAGTCGTTAGCAACCATATATTTTTTTTTAAATCAGTACAATATACCTTAATGAAATATGTCATTTTGAATAAGATCAATTTGTAGATTTTCTGCTTACATTTGGTTGAATGCAACTTTCAGCATTTGTTTAGCTATATCATTTCAAGTTTTATTAGGGATGAGCTCGCTCGCAACATCAGTTATATATGACTAACAACTTCAAACATTCGGTCGAAACCCGTCCTCGGATTGTTATTTTGCGTCCCATAATCCATCACTGCTGGGATCATCGATTTAAAAACTAGCATAAATATCAAACCTTTTTTAAATAGATTTCTTAACACTTGTAGTTTATATTAATTATATTAATTTGAAGCGTTACATTATCTTAAATTGATTTTTAATGACATAGCAGCTATTTTATTCACTGACCCGCAAACGAAAATATTATGGACTAATGGATAAAAGTGGATTACAAAGTCTGCATTAACTAGCTCTTATATTGGTTTGCGTTTCATTAAAGTCCCAAGAATTCTCAGAAGTTAACATTACAAGTGAAAGTACAATGTTAGAATGTAGGGGTAGTGATGAAAATGAGAGTAGAAATGAACGTTATTAGCTTGACTGAAGATAAGATGATCATGGTCACTCTAAAGAAGCGATTAATATATAGTTTAACCTCACAACATCAGGAGATTGTGAAATGTGCCGACTAAGATCCGTGTCGCAAAATCAACTGTTTTGCTTAATGGGAGCTCTCTGACGCACAACGCTCCAATCAAAGCTTCGTTCGACGAAAGATGATTTTTGTACTAATAAGGATTTCACATTTAGAAAGTCAATGTAAACATGCATTGTTACACTGGTAAGTTTTAGATTACGGATTATCCGTAAAACGAAGCATTCTAAATCAATGTGCCCACAGGTGTTAAGTTGACATGACTGCGTCAGACATGGGTTTCCAAATATAATCTGTACATAATACATTTATAGCCTAAATGAAACGAGTCTAACACATTTACTTCATTTATCGTTTTATCTCTTTGTCTTTAAATCTCTGATTTTATTTCTTTGTACATGTTACAACATAATTTGTTGATTTTTCAGAAGTTATAATGCAAACATTAATGAGTATCTCTCTACATATACTTTTGATTGCTTCATTTGCCTCTGGTAAAGGAACAATAATTGGTATCGATCTAGGAACAACGTACTGCAGGTAAGTAATGTCTACAAGCACTTAAACTAAACTTTAGGACTACTTTAGTTGGTTTTTGTAGTTGATTTATTCAGTTTATTAATTTCTGGTGAGAATAACCAAAACCAAACATTACAAACTTTTTTTTCATTTTGGAGTGTAAGCGTACGCGACCTTTCCAGTATAACAATGTCATCTTCTAAATTGTAATTCTAACAAACTGTGCATTTTAAAAGGATGAAATTCTGTCAGAATTGGTTTGATACATTTTTTTAAGATGTTAACTCAGAATGATGTCATGCATGCATAGTTAGTAGAACTGTTTCATGGATTAAAAATGATATAAAGACCAACATTTGAGGGAAAGGTGTCTGATTTAAGTTATTTTCATTTAAATGTTTAGATTATATTAGGTTATCATAACGCGTTCTGTGACAAATTAGTGGTGCTATGATATTATTGTACCAAATAAAAAAGTAGCCGTATGTATTTCAAAGTTTTGGTCAAATTGTATGTATTTTGTATCCATTTGGCTTTAGTAAAAAAATATTAGTATTATATTTACATCTTTTTACTCCAGTGTTGCTGTCATGAGAGACGGGAAAGTAGAAATTATCCCAAATGATCAAGGCAATAGAATCACTCCGTCGTACGTTGCTTTTACTGAAACAGGCGAAAGACTTATAGGAGATACTGCCAAACTTCAGATTACACATAATCCACATAATACAATATATAATGTAAAACGACTAATTGGTCGGAAATGGAATGACGAGGTTGTCCAAAGAGAAATTCTATTGCTTTCTTATAATGTTGTTGAAATGGAAAACAAGCCTTGCATCAAAGTGAAAATAAAAGGAAACGATGTATTATTTTCCCCAGAAGAAATAACGGCTATGATTCTAGAACGAATGAAAGAATTTGCAGAGGACTATATTGGCGAAGAAGTTGATAGCGCCGTAATAACGACACCAGCATATTTTAATGAAGAACAGAGACAGGCAACAAAAGACGCCGGTGCTTTAGCAGGCCTCAATGTCAGGCGAATTTTGAGTGAACCGTAAGTACGATAGTCTGACATTAAATATGAACATTACTATTTAATCAGCTATTTAACTGAAAAACGCACTAACATTCATACACATGTTTTCAAAAGAGGGACTGTAAACTTTAAATATTGTGTCTTTGTCTTTTACCACACTCGTTTTCTCTTTCACATAAAATAGTGCGTGTACAAAAAATTTTAAAATTTCTTTTTTCCCAAAACATTCCCATTAATTAGTAATCATTATGCAGGTGACTGTAGGCTGTTAACTTCGTTCGTTACATAATATAACTTGGTCTTTACCGCATGTTTTTTAATTCACATATTATACAAATTTCGACTTCAATTCTTACATATTGTCATAAAATGTTTGTTCTTAAACAAAAATGTTAGTTGCGTGAACCGTAAATTACCTTTGACCTATAAAATCCGGACTCGCAAATTACCTGTAATTATTTATGAAGGAAAGCGAACGAATCTGAAATGAAGTTTCAATCTGTAATATGGTCTTAGATCTTAAATATAAAGTTGAAACATTTGTTTTGTGTTTGAAACGCCATGCCAGTTACAACTTTTGCCCCTCGTAGATTTAGTAATGTTAGTAATGTTAGTAATGTTGAACGCATGTTCAAACAAATATAACTTGAGTAAAATTTCTTTTATTTGAATCATCTCATCGGAACATTTTTCTTTAAACCGTTTTGAACAGAACAGCTGCAGCAATGTCTTTCGGGCTTTCATCTGCAAGTGATGAGAAAAAAATTCTCGTTTTTGATATTGGTGGAGGAACATTTGACGTGTCAATAATTGAACTTGATGAAGGCAATTTCCGTGTGGTTGCTACAAAAGGAGACACAGACTTAGGAGGTGAAGACTTCAACCAAAGGTTACTGATACATCTAATTCGTAAATTCAAAACGGAAAGTGGAGAAAATATGGCGCATGACTCTAAAGCTATTCAGATACTCCGACGAGAAGTAGAGAAATCAAAGAGAGTGCTTTCAGTTTCGCTTGTAGCAAAGATCGAAATACACAATCTATATAAAGGCAAAGGTTTCTTCACAACTATTACCAGAGCCAAATTTGAAGATTTAAATGAGGTATGTCTTAATCAGTTTAATGCTTTTCAAATTGTTTTTATTGAGATTATAAGTGAAACGTTAATGGTACTTAATTTGTGAAACTCTGACAATCCTAAAATGATCTCGACTATTGTAAATACGTTTACATTTAGGAGTCCGTAATCTGCGGAAGGGTGGGTGGAAAAGCTGGAAGAGTTTTTTTTATATATTTTTGCCTCTAACGTTTGAACGAATAAACATATCTAAGTATTTTAAACGGATTCTGAAAGATAATAACAATTTCTTCGCAATGAATATAAAATGATTTTAATTATCTTGATTTGAATTAGGATTTTTTTCTCTACTAAAATTGAACACGATTTTTCAACTTTGATACTAAAGTGTGTTCAACTTACTAAACACTGTCAAATGTTGTTAATATATTCCTCCGGTAAATTGTAAAAACATGCAGAACTCCGATCAAAATTGGTTAATTTATTTCCACAGCTAATTTTAGAGCAAATCCACTTATATATAAACTAATTTTATTCATAAAAGGAAAAGTTGTCAAAAGTTGATTACAATAGTGGCTCGTTTGAGTATTACGTTCAGTGAAATTTCAACTTTTCAAACTAATGAAAACTGGCGGGCTCAGAACATGTTTTGGATTCATTGATGTATTTCTAGTTGTAAAAGTAACTTTTAAATTAAATTTCATTTGAACTATTTTACGTTTATATCAATAAATTCACATTCACATTTAACGCGTTTAATTTAAAAATAACTTTAACAACTAGAAATACATCAATGAATCCAAAACATGTTCTGAGCCCGCCAGTTCTCATTAGTAGTCAAGCCTTAAAGGTGCGAAATTGTAGCAGGTATGTATATGGATTTAGTAGCTGTTTGCCGATTCCGAATTTGTGGATTCCCTTATTGCCGAGTCCAATTGGCCGATTCCCTGATATCTGACCATTTAAGAACAAATTACAAGGTGTATAAATGTATGATGGAAGGTGTATGTATGAATTCTCCGTAATATTGATATGAAAGAAGTGATATTGGTTAGTTAAGTTCAGAAAATTAAATGCAATTGTTTTATTTAAATTTTCTTCATATAAAAAAATATTTTTTTCTCAATCTAAATATTATCTTTTCATATTAATTCAAAACAAATAACGGCCCTAGCTGATTATTTATAATTGTGAAAGATAACTAAAAGTTTGTGATTAATTTGCTTAATTATTTTCTAAGCATCCATAATTGCCGTTAAAGTCCAGTGCCTTAAATTAATCAATCGAAAATTGGCAGCTTATTATATTGATTTAAAGAAATAATGTCGGAAACTGATAATTTATAAGTAACAAATTAAATGTTTTATGTTAATTAAATTAATTGAATTTTTTAATTGATATAATTAATTTAAATAATATTCCTTAACACACATAATTCTCAATAACATTTTTTATACACCTTGTTGATTGAATAATAAGGAATTCGGCAAACTTGGAATCGCCAAATTGGACGCGGCAATCTGGGAATCGGCAAACTGGAATGCATCTTGTATATGTCCTGGGTAATGTTAATTGTCATTATAAGAATTAATTTTATGTATTGATACCGTATTTTGTTTTAGCAATTATAATTTATTTATTGTCTTTTACCGGTATTTTTTTGCATAAAAGATATTAGAGCAAATAAATTTAAATACTTTTTATGAAAGAAAAGAAATATAAATTAGAAAAACGTGTTGAATAACTTATAAAACAAAATTCTAAAAGTTTTCTACTGAAATATAAATTCTATGTTAAGCTTACAAGCTGTCTGAAAAATCTAAGATTTGATTACGATTAATAATTTAAAATTAAAAATTTTTATTGCCTAATTAAAAATAATTATTGCCCAAACCTAATTGTTCCAATTGTACTTTTCATCCCAGTTCCAAATTATTCTATATTTAAGTTTATCAATTCTTATAATGTTAACCACCTAAGCTCTGCTTAAGAATTAGATTTTGTTTTGTTGCAAATTTAATGTTGAACATTGACAAATTTGCACCGGAGTTTTGCATGTTTTTACAAATTGAGTCCAAAGTTGAAATTTTACTGTAAGTAATACTCCAACGAGCCACCCTTCCGGTCAACTTTTGCCTTTATAAATAAAATTATGTTATACATCACTGAATTTATTATAAAATTTCCAAAAAGAATACATTGACTAATGTTGACCGGAGTTTTGCATGTTTTTACAAATTGCGTCCAAAGTTAAAATTTCACCATACGTAATACTCCAACGAGCCACGTACTATGAAAACTTTCTTTTTATGAAAAAAAAATAAGTTATTTATCAATTGATTTGTTATAAAATGTACTAAAGAAATATATAAACCAATTATGACCGGAGTTTTTCATGTTTTTACAAATATAGTAAAGTTGAAATTTCACTGAACATAAATACTCCAACGTGCCACCCTTCCGGTCAACTTTTGACAATTTCCCCCTGTATAAATCAAATTGAGTTATATACCACTGCATTTGTAATACAATTTACTAGATTAATTTTTTAACCAATTTTACCGGGTTTAGTAAGTTGAGCCTAATTTACTTCCAAAGTTGAAAAATTGTGTTCAATTTTAGCAGAGAAAAAACACTTCCGGTCAAGTTCTAAATGATTTAAATCAAGAAAAGTAAAATTATTGTATATTCATAACGTAGAAATTGTTATTATTTTTCAGAATCCGTTTAGGTTTTATCGATATGTTTACCCGTTCCAAAGTAAGAGGCAAAAATAATAGCCTTCCGTTTTTCCAACATTCCGCAGATAAGGGACTGCCTTTACATTTTATTTCATTAGGAGTATTTGTTGCTTTTTTAATAATATTTTTTATGGAAAATATTTTTTGTGCACTAAAAGATGTGAACAATTTCTCCATCAACTACAGCTTTCGTTAGTGATGCACCCCTTATTAGTATCAGTAAAGCCGGGTATGTCTTACTGATAAGTTTAATAATTATGTTAGTTTATATTTTTACGAAATAGAAATGTTAAAAATATTATTATAATAATCTGGATGCAGTATTTTATATGCAAAAATAAAGTTGATTTTTTAAAAAATAAATGGAAATATTATTTATTTATTTGTTATTGATTTGTTTTAAATTTTGTTTAACAACTCATTGGAATATTAACGTTTTGCTCCATAAAGCTATGCCAAACTATTTGAAGATGCTTTTCTTGAAACTAATTCGTCGTCTATAGACTTATTATTTACTTTGGTTTTTCGTATTTATAAACCATTTTTTATGGAAATTGTTGATTTTTTTGACTTTAGATTTTTAGCCACTGTTTTCGGATAGACTTCATATTTATGAATAATTTCCAATTGTGTTTCTTAGTAATTTAATCAAGATATAATCTTCATTAATTTCACCATTTTAATTTATAATGTCAATTAAATAATTGAAATCGCTATCTATCCAATTTTCCATGAGACAGTTTTTGTTTACATTTAAATATATTTTTCCCCCAAATTAATTGTTTGCAGAATTGCAAAAATGTCTCCTGAGTTTTTTTTCTGGTTTAAGACTAATCCAACATTCTGCGATGTAGTGATAGGTGTAGTAAATTTGTCGTAACTGGTATTGTTTATTGCTTTTTTAATTTTAATTCATGTTAAAAAGTAGTCAATTTTCCATTTTTTTTACAATAATATCGTTGTAAGATCTTATTTCATAATTTAAATTAGATAACTCAATTCAGTCCTTTACAATATGTGTTGTTTCTTCCTATATAAGCTGACTTTACGTTTAAGGGATTTAAGTGAGTTTTATGTCTTCAATTTTATCTTTGGATCTGAAGTTTCTACCTAATATATTTGTTTTGTTGTAATTAGTCCTTTTTAAGTTCCAAAACTGCATTTAGATTAGGTTCCGAGCTTCTTTCCCCTCTTGAACTAACAAATCAAGTTGCATTATCATTAACACGTTGAGAAATTTTAAGATTTATGTTTTTCCCATCATTGTATTAATTTATTTCTTCATTTTGCATGAGCTGTGTAGCCATTATTTCAAATCATAAAAACGAGAGAAGAGCATGATTCCGTTTTTTTTAGATCGAGAAATAAATTTCATTATATAGTGTATTTATCCAACTCATACCATTTTATTTTACCGATTAGATTTGCTATGTTACTTATCACCTGTGTGATTATAGTAAAAAGTTTATGAGAAAGTTTATTATAATCCATATTTAGTAAAGAAGAGGAGATGTTTTAGCCTTTTCTGCAGTATATTTAGTTTCAAGTATCTCATTTGGGCAATTATTATTGTTCGTTTCATAGTTGTATCATGTTTTCTTTGTTTTTATTGGTTAGGGCCTAACAAAATCTACTTATTCTTTCTCCTTTCTCTATCCATTCTATTCTTGCTTTTACTTGAGCTCCTGTTGATTTATATTAATAAAAATCTTTTACTTTACGTTCTAATTCTTCAATTAGATTCAAAGTAGATTCATTGAGTTTTCATGATAAAAAGCTCACACATATTGCTTTCCAAATTTTCATTCTTTTCACATTACTGTTACAGTACAAAACGATTCCATCTCATATTTCGGTTGTGACCATGTCCCAACACAGGCCTGATTATTTTTGCTTGGTATGAATGTTGGGTTTCGTGTTTGAGGAAATGTATCTAAACATAAATAATTTCGTTATATGTTATCAGTTTTAATATTGGGGAGTATATTTATATTTTACTTTCCAATAAAATATTTTATCATAAAAGCTAAAAACAAATCTTAATTATTTGGATTTTAAATATTAGCGCCAATGATAAGTCTTGAATAGACGAAAGTCTGGCGTATTAAATTGCATACCCTTAAGTTGGTATCTTTGATTGCATTTTATTCCTGCAATATTTTTACGTATGAAATCGTTTAAAGTTTTTTAAACTGTCTTTCTTTCTGACACAACATTCGGCGCATATACGTTAAGTAAAGAGTGTACGTTGTTTTCCATTTCAATGTTTAGTAAAGGATTTTCTCATCTGTTGTACCATGGTTGAAGTGAAAGTGATTCAACATATTTTCTTAGTCTTTATTATAATTAGTTTCTTGTATAAAATTAATATTACTTTTGTGATTTTTGTTGTCTTTTTAATTTTTTCCTGAGACCTTTGACGCTAATGGAACATAAATGTATACAGTTTATCATTTGCGGTTGACTATATATTTCTTTGCCTGACATGCCAGACATGTAATTATGTAACATATTTTGAAAACATACAAATACACTAAGCAAATGGCAATAAACTACTATTATCGTGAAACAAGGTACAATACAATATAATAATAGTTGTAATTATTAAATGTACTAAATAAAATGACACTAGTTCAGTGTTCAGTTCCTAAATTAAGGTCAGTAATACACCTGTAGAAAAACGTGGCTTCCAATATTGTATTTTTAATTTTCAGAGTGAATGTTAAACATATTTTCGGTGTTTTTCCTATATTAAAATTTAAAACAAGTATATACATTTTACGCCATTTTAACAATGTGTTGATTACTTTTAAATTTGTTTAATTTTTTTAATGAATTCACTAGAAATTATACTTGGAGGCAAAATTTTTGCATTTAAGATGCAGTAATCATTATTTGATTGTGTGTCTTATATTTATAAAACATGGGTCGTAAATAAAGTCATTATGAATATCAGTAGCTGACACAATTTTTGCAAAAATACAAATACAGATATATGTACATCGATAGAGAAGCATTAAAAAGAGTTTCTAGTCCAAAGGTTTCCCTATCTCAGCTATAATATTTAAATCGTAACATTTTGTTAATTTTTTATGCAAAGTAAAAAATAACTACATGTATGGAATCATATGATATGTATATTTTATGTTTTAGCCACTTTATGTGTATTTCTCTCTGATGGTTTTGGATATGTTGTCCTCGTCTTGTTTATGTTTTGACCTTTGCTCAGGAGTAATATACACAGTTATATTGGTTTGTAGAGGACCAGGTTGATCAATTCGGCTTTACCGCGTGGTTTCATCCTTGGTAATTTCTCATGCTGTTTGTTGAGTGTTTTTGTTAGTTACCTTCCCATAATTATTCTCTTTGTAAGTTGGTTTTGATATTTTCCGCTAGTTGGAGGATTAGATTGAATTGAATTTAGTTATGTCAAACAAAGGAAACATGTTTTAATGATTATGCAATAACAGTTCGTGCATATCATATCAGTTGAATTTTATAATGTTAGATTTATATTTTTCAGGACTTGTTTAACCGTGCCATGAGTATTGTTACGACTGTATTGAATGATTCTGGATTACAAAGGAAAGACATCGACGAATTAGTAGTCGTTGGGGGTTCATCTAGAATAATAAAAATTCAACAATTACTGAAAGAATTTTTTGGAAAAGTAAGATTAACCTCTTTTTAGTGCTAGATTTTATAAATGAAATTTGGGTTATCTTTTTCTATTGCTTATGTGACCATTTCATATTACTATTTCAAAATATATAAGATACCATGGAACTAAACGTGTGCTCTATACTCGGAAAAATTCATAGATTGGTATGAATACTATTGTATGACGATTAAGGTTTCTTCAATGTTGAAAATATTATCACTCGTGCAGAAACGCATTCAGATTTAACTCGTGCGCAGAACAAGTTCCTAGAACTTGTTAAGTTTAGTGCGTTTTGTTGCACTCTTGATTATATTTTCAATATTCCCTCAATTGATTATCTTACAAATCATCGCTCGTACAAACCACTTACTAAAGTGTACATGTTGTATCCTAATTCTCATGCAGTACACAATCCCGCGCAGAAGCAATGCCGTATGGTGCGTAAATCGTGTTCTCATAGTTTCTAGGGTAAATTGACCTGATGTAATTTTCTTGCGGTTGAAAAGGTAGGCGGTCAGCTGTTATACCAATATAAGATTCTGGAAATCTGGAACATTATAAAGGCTGTATGATTTTCAAGCCCGAAAACGACCAGTGACGATGGTCTGGGTAATTGTCTAGTCTAAGTATATCGTTAAACAATATGAACAATATACGACGTATATACCGGTAAAATACGACATAGCAAAACAATAAATAACAAAATGGATTTTGATACGAGTTCAACTGACTGTACAGAAATGAAATTCCAGACTTGACTTCAGCAAAACCGACAGCAACACAAGTTCAGACAACTCGACGAAAACTTGCCGAAGTGAATTGAAGATTTTCATTTAACCAAGTAAGCGTGTTGGTGGATGTGTTTTGCTTGACAAATAAAAACTGCCTAGTGCGAATGATCGAGCTTATGCTTATTCTTTTATACTTTTGTCATCGTACGAATTGCATACCCATTTTAAGTTTTAAAATAATAAATTAAATTTGAAAGAATTTCAGTGGTGACAGGTTTAACACAAAATAAGTACATTCTAATCAAATATTAAAACTTAGGGAGGGATAAAGTAATTCAACAATAGTTTTTCTCTCTTATGTTCAGCTAGGTCCGCGTACAAAATTGTATTGTTTGTCGATAGAAATAGATACATTTTTGAATTTCATAAGATTGCAAGATAAAAACAAATTGTGCACAGTGTAGGATATCTTCTCTTCATGTTCTGGTACAAGTATGTTTGTAACTTATATTTGATATATTTTAGACAGAACACATTATTACAAGTAAATATATATTTGGAATTTAATGCTAAAATCTTTCACTTGTTTCAGGAACCAAATTAGTATTTAGTGCATTTAATCTTGAGTGTTCGGTGCAAGGATATGATATAGTGCAGCATGATGCAATGTTTTGAAGTGTGTTTTCGTTGGTCATATATTACCTTTTGTATCGCATGCTGTGTATATATATTTTGCAAGTTTGTTACAAATTTCTTTGGATGGATTGTTAAGGTCTTTTACATAGTTCTAGGGGTCTCGGTTGCCGAGTGGTTAAGGTAGTTCGTCTGCTATTGATCCGTGATCACGTGGTCTGTCAACACTGAGATTGCGGGATCGATTCATTGCAGGCATTGTATACTCGACCCCAGTCTTAATTGACAAGGATTGTCAGCTTTCCTACCGCAGGTCTGGGTTTTCTCCGGGTACTCCGGCTTCCTCCACACATTAAAAACTGGACGCCAAGATATAGCCGAAAAAAGTGGCGCTAAACATCATCAAACAAACAAACATAGTTTTATAACTGACGTGCTTGACAAATCCCATAAACCTTGTACGGAGTAGAGAGTAATAAAGCCACCCCACCGAGGTTGGTAAAATATTACAATACACATGTATTTTACTTGTCCATTGTATTGTTCGGTAACGTAATGTTTTGTATTTACCAGGATCCACGTCGGAACATTCATCCTGATGAAGCAATTGCATATGGAGCAGCTATACAAGCTGGAGTACTAAGTAACGAAAAACTCACCGAGAATATTGTATTATTGGATGTCTATCCGTTTTCTCTTGGATTTGAAGTTAATAATGGGACTATGAAAACAATTATACCCCGTAATCATGTAGTACCATACGAGGGTTCTAGTGAAGCCACAACTGCTCAAGACAATCAGGACAACGTGGCAATAAAAATTTATCGAGGAGAACATAGCACGACACATAAAAATGTTTTGTTGGCACAGTTCGCCTTATACGGAATACCACCTGCACCAAAAGGAATTCCAACAGTTAAAGTTACATTTGAAATCAATGCAGATGGAATCTTAAATGTTAGCGCTAAGAATTTAGAAACTGGCTCGTATAAGGAAATTATAGTAGAAAATGAATACAGAAAATTATCGCACAATGACCTCGTAAAAATGCGTGTTCGAATGATGACCTTTAGATATAGTGATCGTGAAAAGGCTGATCGTATTCAGGCTCAAGATAAGCTCGAGCGGGTTGTGTACTCAGTAAAACATTGCATTACTCGAATGTCATTACTTCATGCAAACACCGCTGGCGTTACAATCGACCAAAGTCAAACATTTTATGACTGTCTTCGTAAGATCCGTGTTAAAAGCGATCATAATAAAAGAAAATATCAATTTGAAGGAAAACGCGACTTTAAAAAAGAGATGCTTTCTATAGCGCAATATACAGATGAAATCATTAAATGGCTAAACCTTTATCCGAATGCATCGACTGAAAAAATGAAACGTAAAAAACGAGAATTTGATGAATATCTTGATATCGTCATTGGTAACACAACAACTGAACAACAAAGCAATCGAAGTGATGAATTATAGATGTGTTTAAAAAGTTAACCTGTGATATAATGAAAAAACTTTTAATATAAGTGTCACCTATTACGACCATAATAAAGAGTCTATAAAAATATACATTGCTGTATTAAAGCGTATTATTATTTCACATTTTTGTAGCAATAATTACATGTACATATTTGGTTAATTCTTGAATATTTTTATATCATCTGAATTTATTTTAGAAACTTCAATATACATACCTTATGAGACCTGATGTAAATTTAAAACATCAAACGTGTATTTTGTTGTAGATTTCCTTCAATGTGTAAGTAAACAATACGCAATATGAATTAACGATGAGTTTTACAAGTTCTTTAATTTTACTTTCCGATGTTTTAACAATGTTCGAGAATTTGTCATCTAAAGGCTGCACATTTTTCTTCTTTTTCTTATCTGATTTTTGTCTTGGTCTTGTTAATCTTTACATACATTTCGGATTTTCCGTTGTAAACATTATTGAAAAATATCCACTTATGTTACACGTAAAGCAATGCTTTCTGAAAGCTGTGCATAACTGAGACTTATGTTTTTTTCTAACCTTCCTCAATATGGATGATAACACACCAGAAAAAGCCATAGTTTCAATCGTGGACGTAAGCAGTATTCCATGCCTGTGTGTTCTGTGTTGTCAATAGATTTCTTGGGAAATTATCGCTTGTTGATTGAGGTATTTGGAACGTGTGTCAACTAATAAGTTTACACTCCGCGGACTCTGAACCAACTGTG
This sequence comes from Limnoperna fortunei, assembly GCA_944474755.1. Taxonomy (NCBI): domain Eukaryota; kingdom Metazoa; phylum Mollusca; class Bivalvia; order Mytilida; family Modiolidae; genus Limnoperna; species Limnoperna fortunei. The sequence continues at coordinate 43,234,597 of OX104116.1, read as the reverse complement.
ACCAGTCTACTTGTTAGTCAACGTGTCTAGATGATTAGGCGACGATGCCGTACAATAAATAACGATGAAAGTAGTTCGCCAAATGCGAGTTTTCCAGAGGAACTTACTTTGGGATAGCGTTGACTCTCAAACTCGAATACGATAAATACGATATAGTTCTTTCAACTGAAGAAACACATTTTACCATCATATTTATACAGGAAAACTATTATGACTCATTATACTTGTTTCGAGTAGACACATGGTTTGACATGATCAAACATATTTTCTATATAATTCACTCTGTAATGTCTAATTTGATTAATGTTGCGTAAGTTAAAGATAAATAGAGGTAAATGAAATGTTTACAATAACGGAAGAAAGATTTGATAGCAAAATACTAAAAATGATCAAAATATTGAAGTGCCAAATTTTGTCTACATTTCACTTGGTCATAAATTGCACAAATACTTGCGAAATAAGATTCTTGCAAGCACGATGCAAGAAACGATTACGATAAAAACGTTGTACGTTGAATTAGTCTTTTAAGCAGTAATTGTTGGTAAAATGCTTTGTACATCGTTGCGTATATTTGTAGTGCGGCGTTATTTAATATTATATAGATTATTACGCAAAGTTGTCCATATCAGGTCCTATATCATTCCGTGTCTCCGATATTAGATAGAGGTGATATGAAAAAACCTCTGTCGTAATCTTTTTATCATATATTTGGCTTTGATACGCATACATATGTTTAGCATAACAAGGGTTCACTTTAAAATTGAATGACAAATTAATTTATTTACTCTTTAATATTTCATCTCAATTTCTTAAAATAACACAGTCACACACAAAATGAATTGTAAGTTTAATAATGACAACAACTAGATCACAAATCAAAATAGCAGTTTAATTTTTTGATCAGTGAAGCATCAGAACCATAAATGTTAATGGTTACATTTTCTAGTGTGGTCATGTGCAAACATGTTAAATTTCCTTGGTATGAGCACAGATGCAACATAATTTTTTTATTATTAGATGACCTGTAGTTATTGTTTTATTGTTTAACATTATCTACATCATATATGGCTTTTACCAAATCCTGATCATCTTTAAAAACTTTGATCTCTTTTCCAATCAAATTTAAAGAGTACATCTCATTATTGTTATTAACATCGTCATTTGAAACTTCACTATCAGCAATAATTTTTCTTTCTACATTTTTGATGAAATATTACTCATTTATAGCTTGTTTTTTTATGATACTTGCACCTTTATTTCCACATCTAATCTCAGTATTTGTGACATGGCTAATTTTTTTCGAAGCTGAGCTATAGTTATTTATAGACTGGACATCTTATGTCCTGTTAATTTCATGACAATGTTTGGAGCAACATTTGAGTTAAGTTAGGATGTTACAATTGGTTTCAGACTGAATGATTTACTTTTTCTCCAGACCTTTTAAACCGATTCGTTTTTAATTAATCTCCAAGGGATATCGACCTAATGGTTGTTTACTGTATTTATCATCAAGATTTAACCTTTCAGTTTTTCAGGTTTGTATTCATTTAAGGTTGAAAGGTAAAATCAAATGCCGCCTTTCAAACATAAATGCGTGACTGTACATGAGTTTCCCACATACAGTCAGTGACCGATCATAACGTGACAATTCATTCACAGGTAATACATTAATTGCGTAATATGTAGAGGCCCAATGTGGTTTCGAATCTTTATAGTTGTTTAAAAATAATTAGAAATCAATATGGAGTAGGCATTGCCAAAATTAGAGCACAGACAATATTCTCCTTTATAAATGTTTTTGTTTTGCATACAATTCCTTCTTTTACTTTTTTCATTATTTTACGAGTACCTCAATACCCTGTTCCACTGTCATGTAGAAACATACGTCAACAAGAAGTAACTAAGTCAAATATTTATCTAATCTATAATTAAGTCATACAAAAATTTTCGTAAAATGCACATGGCTGTATCTCATACTGAACCTATTTTTTAGACATACTGTCCCAGCCTATACATTTTCCGTTGAGAAAAGTCATCATAGCAGACCTCAACAGTGAAGGACTAAAATAAATAAAGTTTAAAACATCAAATTACTGTATGTATGTATTCGAACCCAAAGAGCTACGAATGAGCAGCTAGTAATTCTTTTTCGATTTTTGTAACCGGATCCGGGTGTTAAACAAACAGGCGCTTGTGCCATAAATATTGAAGTAAATAAAGTGGGAAAATTTAGCTTTTCGCTAGCTTTATGCACATAAGATGTTTATCTGTAAGTCACTCTTTTATAAAATTAAATAATTCATAATCTTACCAAAATTGTAGTTAAATTAGCAGGAAGAAATTAATGTAAAGAATGACGATTTTTCTTATATTATGATAAACATGTTCGACAAATTATGTTGTACAAATATCTACAGTAAAAACATCGTCCTCCATTAAAATGTATTCATATTCCTCACGTGTAACATTGGGACGTGATTCTTTGGGGTAGTAGTACCGCGCTACTTTAACTTTTAAAATAAATTAAGAACGGAAACAGCTTGCAGGTAAATTTTTGTTAACCCAATATTATTTTCATTGTAATAGGACTTTAATTTATTTATATATAATGTGCATTTCATAATTGACATTACTTCTGTAACAGTGGGCATAATATAATCCAAATCTCTTCAAGTTTCTGATGTTTATTATTGATGTATATATTACATAACAGTAAACAACCCTACAAATATAATTATACAACATATAAACAAGACATTCACAAGACATATTAATCAGACGTACAATACATACTAAATTAATAAAATTGTAAATCTTTATTTCAGATTAAACCTTTATAGTTTTACCAGTTACTTTACTTTATGCTAATTAAATCAAAAAGGTACAATTTACTTTACACAAATATAAAATTACATTGAAAGAATTTAAAAAACAAAACATATAGACAAACTTAAAAAATTACCTGTCTATGGGACCAGGTTGTACACCAGTGAATTACATAAATAATGGTATCAATATTTGCAATCGCAATTATTTCTCTCTCTCCCTTTCAAGACAAAGAACAACGAATAAATATATAGATTTTAGGCGGGAAAACTACCTAACCAACCACAGATGAAATCTTAGAACTATACAACCAATTGAAAATCTCCATTCAAACACACCTTTGACTAATACAGACACAACTGAGTACTTCTAAGAATACCTGTATACAATACTAAATTTATCAAATCAATAGGATCACCAGATCATATCCTGAGGACCAATTTCAATATAAATAACTTAAACAAGTCAGGTTTATATTTATTTACTTTTATTATTTCAAGAAAGCATTTTATATACAAGTAATAATTTTCATTTAAAACATATATAACAATTACATTTTTCATAAATAAAAACCACAAAAATACACACTATCACACTTCAGAACACCCTAACAGTGCGTCTAAATTCCAGTGGTCACGTGACGTCTTTGTAAAAGTGACGTCACATATGATTGTCAGTTGTTTAAAGAGCGATTTACAGATTGCAAAAAAATGTATGAAATTTTTTGTTTTTTATTTTTAAATAAATATAAAATGTCAAATTATTTTTTTAAATCTACCTTTAAAATTAATTTTAGTGCTTTTCTTCATTCACTTTGTGACAGTTTTTTGACGATATCAACTTCCGGACGAAAAAACTCAATATCAGCATTAAGCAAATTTTGGTCACGTGATTTGATTTTGTGACACATAACTGCCGTAGAGCTCATCGCTGTGCTCGCTATAAAATTATTGACCATGTGTGTAAATATCGTACAATGGATGAAGGTGATAAAATAATATCAGATCATTACATGACATTTTTGATATCATATGTATTATTAGCCCAAGGTTTGATATTGGCCCAATATCCGCAGGCACCAGTTTTACGTCTCATCTGACAGACGACGAAAAACAATATTTACATGTATATACACATTACTAAAGCCTTACATAATTAATTTGAATTTGAAAATTATGAAATAATCTAAATTTTTAAGAAATTCTATTTTTTTATTAAATATATACAAGATTTCTATAAACATTACGTACAGGGATTATTGTTCAGAAGTAGGTACCCGCCAGAGACATAGCTCTTGGCATACCCTACTTTGTATTATTATTATTATTATTTTCTTTATTGTGCGTATTCCTCAATAGGTGCCCGAGACTAAGCTCTTGGAATGCCCTACTTCGGTTTAATATTTTTTTAGATATTTATTATTGCAGTTATATTGCGCGTGTTACCCATAAGGTGTCCGAGACGAAGCTCTAGGCCTGCCTTACTGAGGAGTATGTTTGTTAAATGGTAAAGTGATTGGGTATTTCTGAATCTCCTATGTACCTCAGTAGCTGCCCGAGACGAAGCTCTTGACTTACTCTACCGAGGATTTGACTAATTTGTAGGCAACTACCCGAGACGATGCTCTTGGCATACCCTACTTAGGTGTATTTTTAAAACATTTTCATTATTATTATTATTATTATTGCCGTTATTACGGGTGTTACTCATAAGGTGCCCGAGACGAGATCTTGGCTTACCTTACTGAGGAGTAGGTTTGTTACATTATATAAGGATTGGGTATTTATGAATTTCCTATGTCTCTCAGTTGCAGCACGTGACGAAGCTCTTGGCATGTACTTAGGTGTAATTTTAACTTTTTCATGATTATTTTTGCCGTTATTACGCGTGTTCCTCATAAGTGCCCGAGACGAGCTCTTGGTTTACCTTACCGAGGAGTAGGCTTATTACATGTTAAAGGGATTGGGCATTTCTGAATTTCCTATGTCCCTCAGTAGCTGTCCGAGACGAAGCTATTGGCTTACTCTACAGAGGACTTTACTTTTATTTATTAGATGGTTATTGGGTGCGACCGTCACAGAAGACACCTAGGTAAGTGTTGTATACAAGAAACGAAAAAGAGTCTGTTATATACATTTCTGATAGTCAATTTCCGTAATAAAATCGACGAGTTCTTTATATTTTTGGTTTTAAAATTCTTTAGGAGGGTCTAACAAGATCTTGATATCCGATGTTAAATTTTGTAAGCCCTGCGTTAAGATTTATTCTTGCGTTGTTATGGACTACACAGTGAGGAATGACATGTTCGATGTCTTCTTTGGTGTTCCATACACTGCAGAACGGGGATATATTTTTGATGTGTTGCCCCATTCGACCGGTAGAAGGGTGGTGCCAATCGTAAAGTTAAAGTTTTTCCATGGTTTCAATTTCCAAAATAAAAACTGGTTTTGAATTAACTGATGGATAAAGACGGTAGTACCATGAATTTCGATGTGTGTCCCAAATATCTTGCTATTTTAATCGCGTAGAATTCAGATGTACTATAGGCTATGTTTGTATTTATGTTTTCTTGTTTTAAAGCTGCTTTTGCAAGTTTGTCTGATAGTTCATTTCCTAAGATACCTACGTGGGCTGGTATCCATTCTATAAATAATTCGATTTGTTTATTTCTTATTTTAAATGCTAGCATTTGATTTGCCTCTAAAATATCCGGTCTACTCAATTGGTTATTATCAATTGATTGGATGGCACTCAGTGAATATGTTAGTATAACTACCTTTTGATATGGATAGTCAGAGTCCACTATCCATTTTAATGCTTTGAAAATTGCTATCATTTCGGTTGTGTATACCGAGATCCGTGCAGCGTTTATGGAATACACATTTTGCTTTTGGTACGGTAAAGGCGCAAGCGGTTTTACCGGTGATTGGGTCCTTTGAACCATCGGTATAAATTTTTTCGAAGTTTTTATATTTACTCTATTTATTCTAAGGTTATTGTTTTTATTACATTAGGGTCATATCTTTTATCTATTTTATTTTTTAATTCACACGATGTATTTGTGGTTTTTATAATCCAGGGTCGAAGAGTAGGAGGAGTGTGTTTTACTATTTGAATTTTATCTGATTCATTTACTTTTAATTCTTGCCTTACATTGTAACCAAAAGGGATTATTGTCATTTTTCCATTTTTGTGATTTCGCTCTATATTCGACACAATCCTCAAGAGTTTCTTTTGCTGGATTTTTTGGATTTTGCGAGCATCTAGCGTAATATTTTAATGAAAATCCGTCTCGCCTAAGTTGCAGCGGTTTTTCCCCTGCTTCAACTAATAGATTTTCCACTGGCGTAGACGTTAAAGCACCTAAAGCTATTCGGAGAGCCTTATACTGTATTTTATCTAGTTTAAGTTTAAGACTATTGGAGGTGAAGTTGAAAACCGGGCATCCGTAGTCTTCTAGGGACCTGAGTAGAGATTTATACAACATTATCAGAGTTTCAGTGCCATTCCAAAATTATTAGCCTGAAAATATCTCATAAGGTTGAGTATAGGTTAAGATCCCTCCTCGAGGTAGTCAAAATGTTTTTTCAATGTTAATTTACGGTCAAATTATCAATCCTAAAAATTTAACATGATTTTCGAATTTTATGGGTTAGTTGCCTAATGTGAGGTTGGTTGATGTTACTTTGCTGTTTCCAAAAATAACACCTATTTTTTTTAGTTTTTTACATCTTAAAGCCCCATTTAATGGTACATTTACTTACATTATCCAAAGTTCGTTGCATTTTATTTCTAAGTATTTCAAGGTTATGGCTTCTGTGCCACATTGCACTGTCATCGGCAAACTGCGAAGCTTTAGCGGATTTTTCAGCTTGATATACTAAATCATCTATTAAAAATATTAACAGTGTCGGACTGATAACGCTGCCTTGGGGGGAGGGGTACCGTTTTGGAGTTCGCGTTCATCCGAATTTTCGTTATTTACCTTAACGTGAATTTGCGATCCTGTAAAAAGTTTGCTATAAAGTTAAACATATTACCGCTTATTCCAAATTGGTTAATTTTGTAAAGAAGACCCTTTCTCCAGACAAGATCAAAGGCTTTTTCAATGTCTAAAAAAACCGCCAAAAGATACTGATTTCTTGCTTTAGCTTTTTGAATTTCTGTTTCTAATCTGATTATATGGTCAATAGTTGAACGACCTTTACGGAAACCACTCTGGTTGTCCTTGATAATATTATTTTTTTCGATGATGTATTTAAGTCTTTCATTTAACATGCTTTCCATTAGTTTACAAAAGTTTGAGGTCAGTAAGATTGGGTGATATGATTTAGGATCTGATTTATTTTTATTGGGTTTAAGGATTGGGATTACGTTTGCATTTTTCCAAGAAGATGGTAATTGCCCAGAGTCCCTGTATCATGTTATCCGGCATGTGTTTAAACATTTCATATGAGATCCGGTCGTCTCCCGGTGCGGTAGTTTTTTGGTTTTAGTACCTTAATAAGTTCCTCTTTCGTGAAGGGTTTATTAATAAATTTTTTATTATTATCAGGGTTTAGATCTTTTTCTATTGGGTTTACCATTTCAAATTTTTTCTTATGCAATTTAAATTCGGGTTCTAGATTTTGGTCGCTTCTATCTTCCGCGAAGGACATTGCCAACAAGTAAGCTTTCTGTTTATTAGTTACCGCTTGCTTTTGGTTTTGGACAAGCGTATGTAGACTAGAGATTTTAGTTCCTTTCATATTTTTGATTGTTTGCCAAACATGTTTAAAATTTGGGTAATTTGTTGCATATGTTGGAGTTATGAATATTAATAAAGGTGACAGTTGGCTTTATCATATATCCACCTTTGGGTCGTGCATACCTCTTTTTAATTGGAAAATGGTCAGAACCGAGTGGATCTTCCAGAACTGCCCATTGACTATCTTTAGTTAGTCAAGGTGAAAACAAAGGTAAGATCGATTTCGGAGGTGTTACCCTTGTTATCTAAACGCGTGCCTGACCTGTCGTTTAGTACTATGAGGTCCATATTTTGTATTAGGTCCTCTAAGACTTGTCATTTTGATAAGTTTTAATAGACCCCATAATAAAGACCTTGCATTATAGTCGCCTAGTAGGACTAAATTTTGAATTTATATTATTAAAAAGTTTAGAGTATTCCTGAAAGTTTAGTGTTTGGTCAGGGGGGTCTATACATATACCAATCGCGGCGGGGTTTTTAGCATGTCGGCGTATGATAGGGCGTTATCTGGACGGTTGTTATTTGTCAGGGATGTTTTTTTCAGCAATATTGATCAGTGTTTTATCTTTAATTAAGTTGACCGCGTTCTGTATTGTTTATTAAGTTGACAGTTGTTTCCTGCTTATCTTAGCATTTGACAGTTTTATTTGTTTTTACTTCATTTGAATTTGGAGAAGTTGAAGTATTGTTATTTTGTTTAGCCATTTGCTTGGCTTCTTAAAATGTCATAAATTTTGCGTACATATTTTCTAAAACAGTTTTTTCATATATATATTGGGGGCATTTTTATCGTTAGCCTGGTGGTTACCCTTGCAGTTATTAAAATTAATAATTAGTGATTTGCACATTTTAGTATTATGTTGCTCTGATTATTTAATACGAGTTTGCTTTTGATTTTTGCAAGTTTTGGCATAGTGTCCTAATTTGGCAAAGACCGTACAGAACTTAGGATTAATGTTTATATTCTGCCAATTTATAATTTAAAGTATGATCCATTTTTAGCTGCTTTACATCTTTTAATTTAGAATCTAGTCTCACAATTAGAAAGCCAGGTTTTTGGACCTCTTTTAGGGAGACGTCGATTTTGTTATGCTGTTTAATAATTTGTTCCTGTTCTGTAAGGGATAATACATCCGTTTGTATATATCGCCATATTGTCTTAACTATGTATTTAGGACTGTCGTGACCTTTTTATTGATTTTTTGCGTGACTATTTTTACTTTTAAAGTTGGTTCGTATAATCGTACTGCCTTAGCTTTGTTGCGTCCAGTAGTTTGGTGCGCAACCTAGCTAGTGGCACATGTACAATGTAACAACTTTTGAGCCTCCTAAATTTGAAGGACTCCTTACTTTTGTCACCTAAGAAACTCAGAATCATGTACTGAAAACTAAGCGCCATGATATTGAGGAAAGCCCATTTATTAGATTTTATTACCACAGTTTCTTTAAACGGATAATCATTTTTGTTTTTCTGATTTTGAAAGACCTTTTGTTGTTTGGAGGTCTGATTTAGGAACGACAACACAATTAATGACCATTGCAACTCGTTGTCCACGAATGTAGTTCCACATAAAATGGTATTTTTCTTTGTAACTTTTTTCTTTGTTTTTTTTCTTGTTTTGGTTCTACTTTTTGGTTTTATTGGAAAGAAGGAACTTTGAAAAAAAATTTGAAATTAAACATTTGATAAAATATAATGGATTAGGAGTTATTTGGTCTGGTGGAATATTGCCAATTTCCTGTTTTCTGAGTCTCTCGGACTTCATCTCTGAAGATAGAGATGCTTCCAGAGCTTTAAAAAGAGTTAGAAGTGATCAATGTTTCTGAATTTTGGATATAGTTTGGAAGTGGTACCAAATGGGATTCCAGAAATATTGGTGGAATTTTTTTTAATTGACTGAATGTTATAATAGACAAAGAGGAAAAAGGCATTCATTAAATGTGTTTTTGTTCCTGGGAGCCGGAATGAGGTGAGTAAAGAAAGTTAGATTTTTGACTCTACATTGGCACCAAAGGCAAACTTTTTGTCATGTTTAATGAAAAAAAAATAGAAATACAAGTAATGTATGAACATTTAACAGTTTTATTGTACTTAGGGTCTTTCTTAAAAATTTGGTTCAAAATTATTTCTTTTCTATATGATTTTGTAATAAGGGTCTCCTATTGACCTCCCTTTTTGTTGACAGAATAAATACCCATTTCGTGGGAAAAAAAGTTGTAGGATTTAAAAAATGGAGATTTGTTTCAAAAATATAGACGGAAAATTGAGAAAAACTGTGCCATTGTACTCAATGGAGAGTGCTTAATTTGGCAAGGAGCTTGCACACCCTACCCAAAGGCAATTATGGGGTTTTAAATTGTAAACTGCCAGAAGCCAGGGTGTGGAGACAGATGCGCGTGCGTGCACAGATTTGCATACATGATACAGCAGGTTATACTTAAGTTTTTCTAATGCTGATGATTCGCATCTGTGCCACAACAGGAAAGTGTGCGTGTCGGCCATCTTGTGTTGAAGCATAAGGGCTTCAACAACAGTAGATTAGGCCACCCTGCTCCTTTATGGTCTTGTAATATTGCTCGAAAGATGGCAAAAAACAACATTGGTAGTCTATTCTGGTTACTTTTAAATGATATAGTTTTTTTTAAAGGGGGGAGAGAGACGGTTGAATTCTGTTTAGTGTGAAAAAGAGCAGGTTGACCTATTACTATTTTTATCTGTTCACATGTATTTGTTTATTTCATTTTAATATTGAATCAACAATTTACATTCTTTTTGAAAAATCTTGTTGGCCTTTAAAAGGGACCTTTTTCAGTAATCAGCAGGATCTCTGGGCAGTTTCTTCCAGCAGCAGTCACTGTTGTGTACAGTTCAGATCTAGCTGTCCTTTCTCAAACTCTACATTCTTACTGTGCAGATCTTTTTATGTCTTGCGTTCTTGAAGTCTCACAACACTTTATTTGAGTGTCTTCTCTTTCTGTATTTAGCTATTTGTAGGTATTTAGTGCTATCCTCACATAGGGAACATCTCTCTGTACTGCCTGTGGACTGTAGTGTATGAAGCATGTACATCATACATTCACTGTCAACAAATCTCAAGGTGTCAGGTACACGCTTCTCTTCATGTTCTGTTGTCAAGTTGCTGGATTTACTATCTGAGGAGTGAAATGTGAGATCGTATGGATTAGAACCTCCTGTCATCTCTGTCATTCCATGTATTCTGCCTTGGAAGCCGCAGATAGCATTACCAGTCAAAATACCATTTTCAAATTTTATTTAGAAGTTCATGAAACATGTTGAAGTAGTATATTGAACATCAAGTGGTAAAAGACTACAAGAAAAATACAAAGGTCTTAAGTAACTCAAGACATATTTGCAAAAATTACATATACATGTACAAAAAGACATATAGAAGATAACCTCATATCATAAACTATACCTCAAAATTCCAATTTAAAAGTCTAGCACTATATTTAAACCAAAATTAAGCAACTATATGACATATGCTAAAAGGCTTAAATTGCTGTATGTGTGTAAATTTTCTCTTGTATAAGTGTCAATGGAGCTCGTATACTAAACACCTCAATTAGAATATTCTGGCACGAAAAGGTTAATAAATGTATCTGTTTGTACAAATTGGAAAATATGGATGCATGTAAACAAAGTGTGTAATTACTTTAAGTGTCATAAGCACACAAGCAAGCCATTGGTTTTCGGGCAAAACTAAACATTTAAACCCTATTTTATCGCGAATAGGGTAGCAAATACAAATACAGTGTACATAAACTTACATTGTGGGCTGACATGGTTAGGTACAACTTTACTTTGCAAATATCAGGGGACTTCTACATACAGGGAAACGAAACGAGTAAAACAAAGGTATGAATGTACTAAAACCTGGAATACAAAATTTGATTGTTACACTGGGGACAGTACACTCCCCGTCTGATATCTTTTCAGATATCACATTAATTAATTAATGTTAATGTTACAATGCCAAACACCAACTAATTTAAGTACTCCGAAAAATCATACGAGTATACTGAAAAACATGGTATACACATATTCTGAAAAATCCTAGCATAAATATATACTGAAAAGGAGTAACATAAAAGTACAAGACAGATTATTAAAAAAAAGTGTCAGATAACATTTCAAAACAGCATGTTATTCAAACAATAACTAGTAATACAAATGTATTAGTCCACTAGTAATACAAGATCGTTTATTGGACGAATGTACTGTGCTATCTTTCCATCCTTGCACACGCGAACACTTTTCGAACTAAGTCGTCGTCACTGCGAAAAACAGCAGATATGATGCCTAACGGCCATTCTCCTCTATGAGTGGATTTCTCGCGAAGTAAAACCACGTCTCCAATTTTCAAATTGTCATTCACATTTTTCCATTTCTGTCTATTTTGAAAAGAATGTAAATAGTCATTTCTCCAACGTTTCCAAAAGATGTCGGACATTACCTGAACGTGTTTCCACCGAGCGCGGTACATGTCTTTTAAGTCACAGGACTCTGCAATTACAGGTAGGTATTTTTCTTTTCCCGTGAGAAGCATTGAAGGACTCAAAATGAAAGGGTTTTCGGGGTCTGTGGAAATTTGAGCAATCGGTCTAGAGTTAATTATAGCGACAACTTCTGCCATAAAGGTGACAAGACATTCGTGAGTCAGAGTTTTCATATTTGATGCCAAAATGATTCCATCCAAGATTCGCTTAGTTAACCCAATCATCCTCTCCCACACTCCTCCCATGTGGGGAGAGTGTGGAGGATTGAATTTCCACACTGAACCGGAGTCACAAAGAAACGTTTTTACTGTTTTATCCTCCACATTGATTGCCTCAACATTTAAATCATCTGTGGCTCCTTTGAAATTTGTTCCACAATCTGAGCGATACACTTTTACTGGACCTCGTAAAGACTGAAAGCGTCTGAGTGCATTAATAAAAGACGAACTGCTAAGTGTTTCAATCACTTCAATATGTATAGCTCTAGTAGTCATACAAGTGAATAAAAGGGTCCAACGTTTACTATTTGAAGAGCCTCTTCTTGTTTTACGGGTGAGAACGTGCCATGGACCAAAAGTATCTACACCTACACAAGTGAAAGGTGGCCCAGGTGTCAATCGGTCAGTGGGCAAATCTGCTATTTTTTGTGTTTCTAATTTTCCACGTAACTTCCTGCAAGTTACACATTTATGAATAAACGATGAAACAGAACGTTTTGCACCTATCAACCAGTATCCTGAACGTCTCAACACTCCCTCGGTCAATAGTCGACCTTGGTGATTTACTGAAGCATGACAGTGATCGATTAACAATTTAGCGATATGTGTATTTCGAGGAATGACAATTGGGTTTATCTCACCTTTAGGAAGAAATCCTTTACTCAATCTTCCACCAACTCTCAGCAGTCCAGACGAGTCCAGGAAAGGTGAAAGGCCAACAATGGAAGACTTTTTCGATAGTCTTTGACCCACATTCAAACACTCAATCTCTTCGGCAAAGGCCTCCTTCTGAAATTCCTTTAAAATTAATATTTCAGCTAGTGCGTAAGTTTCTACAGACTTATGGTCTTGACAAACATGCCATCCACTACACTTTGTATCGTTTGCGAGATTACTCCGATGAAATGTTGTGGCCATATGCTGAAGAAATGCTACAGCTTTCACAAGTTTTTTCCAGTTTGAAAACTTTTCTTCGAACCGTGACACCATTAAAGGTAACACACTTGTATTCATAGTCTTGACTTCAATACAAATTTCCTTGTCGAGCTCAGGGTTATCTAACGGAAACTCTTTATTATCAGAAGAATGCGTTCCGGGTGTTCGGCTTAGCCAATCAGGACCACGAAGCCATGCAATTTCTTTCAAATCGATACTACTTGTAAACCTAGTGCTACAATCGGCAGGATTTAGATGTGTTGGTACGTAATTCCATTGGTCAGATGATGCGACTTTCAGTATACGTGAGACACGGTTGGAGACATATGTATGAAAACGTCTTGTCATATTGTTCAAATATCCAAGAACAGCCTTGCTATCAGAATAATACTTAATTGATTCCAGTAATACTTTCATGTTTTCTGCTACAATTGTTCCTAACTCCGATGCCAAAACTGCTGCGCACAGTTCAAGTCTAGGAGTTGTGTTCCCACTCAGAGGTGACAACTTCGCTTTTCCTAGAAGAAAACCTACATGGCATCTTCCTTCATGATCTAAAGTACGCAAATATGCTGAGGCAGCAATTGCCTGTTCAGATGCATCTGCAAATATGCGTGTTTCTAATGAATCAACTTCACTAGCGAAGATATCAAAGTACATGCGCGGAATTAACAGATTCGTAAGTGATAAGATAGATGCTCTCCAATTATTCCACATAATTTGGAATCTTGGTTCCAATGGATCATCCCAATTAGTTCCTGAAGGACAAACTTCTCGTAGCAAAATCTTTCCACTGATTGTAATCGGAGACAGAAAACCAATAGAATCGAAAATGCTATTCAACGAGGACAATATACCTCTACGAGTGCAAGGTTTTTCATTTGTAAATGGATGAAAAATGAAGGTATCATTGTTTAAATCCCATGTAAGACCAAGGCTAGCATGTGCTGGAAACTTACTTTCTCCTATATCCGAAGTGCTTAAATCACTACTAATGTCCTGTTTCGGAAAAGCCTTCAAAACATTTGAGCTATTGGAAGCTATTTAATGTAATCTTATTTGTCCATGAACTTTCAGCGATTCCTGTGTTCTTTTGAGAATGTCAATCACCTGCTGGGAATCAGGTAATGAAATGAGCCCGTCATCGACATAGAAATTGTTGCAAACAAATTGTTTAATATCAGCGTTGCAAGTTTCGACAGTTTTGCGCAAACCAAATGTTGCGATAGCTGGTGAAGGAGAATTGCCAAAGACGTGTACTCGCATACGATATTCGATTAATTCGTTATCTGGATTGTTGTTGTGGTACCAAAAGAACCCTAAGAAATCTCTGTCCTTTGTATCAACATAAAATTGGTAGAACATTTGTTCTATATCAGCAATAGCAGCTACTTTGTCCTTTCGAAATCGGAGCAAAATACCAAGAAGATTATTAGTGAGATCAGGTCCCGACATAAGCATCTGATTTAACGAAACACCTTCAAATGTTGCGGATGAGTCGAAAACCCCTCTTATGCGATCTGGTTTGTTGGGGTGGTACACGCCGAACAAAGGAAGGTACCATCGTTCCTTGTCGTTAGAGATCGGAGGCGCTATCTCGGCTGCGCCACTGTCCAGGACTTTCTGCATAAATTCAAGAAAATTCTGTCGTTTCACTGGATTCTTTCGGAGTGACGAATCTAAAATTTGGGCTCGGCGCCACGCTTGAGACCTGTTATTTGGCATATTTCTCTTATCTGAGCGAAACGGAAGAGGAGCTGTCCAGTGTCCATTTACATCTTTCTTGAATTCGGAATTCATGAGATCCAAGAACTTATTATCCTCAACTGATAGTCCTATCTTATCATCATTTTTCGTGACTTGAAACACTAAGTCATAACGTAACTCATCGTCTGCTTGTTCATCAGTACAGTGTTTTTTGACATATAATGTGTTAGGACATGGCTCAAATATAGTTCCTCTGCCATTGTTCAAGACAGTAGTTTTATTCGTTACAACAGAAATTGGACGATGTACTTTGCCAAGACATACTTCGCCTATGATTACC
The DNA here is from genome assembly GCA_944474755.1 of Limnoperna fortunei. Lineage (NCBI taxonomy): Eukaryota > Metazoa > Mollusca > Bivalvia > Mytilida > Modiolidae > Limnoperna > Limnoperna fortunei. The sequence goes on along the minus strand of OX104116.1, from coordinate 43,219,305 downwards.
CATCCAAAAATAAGCTTTTGAGCAAAAGGCAATCCTTTTGGTCCAACTAGCTGTTTGTGAACGTGATGTACTTCCGGAATATCTCTACCTATCAACAACTGTACATTTACCTGCGAGTCAATATCCGGAATCTCATTTGCAATGCTGCTTAGATGCTTATACATCTTTGCTATGTCGGGTGTCGGAATTTCTGACCGATCCTCTGGTATTGCACTACCCTCAATAACAGATTTGATTTCTAAGCAATCGTCGGAACACAACGACTCGACAATTAAAGTGTCAATGAATCGACCTTTCATCCGTGTAGACCCTGTACATGATGACATAGTGTACTTAATGATATCAGAGTTAACGCCAAGTTTATTGAACAGTTCTGATTTGGCAAGAGTCTTGTTACTCTGGTCATCTAAGATAGCGTATACGTGAGTAGCCTTTTCCTGGAAACCCTTCGGAAAAACTCGTACTTTTACAACCTTGCCACATGACCTGCCACTGAACTGTGGTACCGATGTACACTTAACTAATACATTGAATTCATCTTGGTCATTTTCAGTCTTATTATGTGCTTTCTCCCCGCCATCGGCTGTATGGGGATTAGAATGCATCAAAGTTATATGAGTGTTACTACCACATGTGTCACATTTCACCGTTTCGTCGCAGTTTCTGTAAATATGCTTCGTCGAAGAGCAACACTTAAAGCATATTTTATGATCCTTCAAAAGTTGCCTTCATTTATCTAATTTCATAGCACGGAAAGCACGACATGAAGCCAATGAGTGATTAGCATTGTGTACTTGACAACGATTTGAGTTCATAGATATCTCCTTAGTTTTTGCAGTTTTAACTTCAGTTACCTCGGTTTTTCTGTTGAAAACAGTATTTGACGCTTGATTGCGCTTCACATCATGTGTTTTTCTAACCGCTGTTGATTCAGTATTCTGATACATAAATGCAGGATCATTCTTAACAGTACTTATGTCTCTAATGAAATCTACAAAAACGCTGAAAGGTGGAAACGGTACATTATTAGCCATTTTATATCTAGAGGCATGATTTGTCCATTTTTCCTGAACATTGTACGGCAATTTTTCAATAATTGGTAAGACACCTGACGACGAATCGTAATATGACAACAAGGTTGAATATTGTACGTTCACCTTTGAAGATTCAATTTGTGTAAGTATGTCTAGAAGATCAAAATACCTAGTACTATCCTTGTTGGTTAGTTTTGGGAATTTACTGAGTTTTGATTTTACTAGTATTGCATTTTCGACCAATTCCGGTTTTCCAAATCGTTCTTCCAGACGTGACCATATCCTCTCCAAACCTCTTTGTGGATTGTTCACATTATATGCACGAATAGTTTGGGAGAATCTAGAGGATTCTGGACCAAGCCATTTTATTAATAAATCCATTTACTCGAAAGCGGTTACTTCAAGTTCGGTAGTAATACTAGCAAAGCTTGCTTTCCATGACGCATATGATTCGGGTTTATCGTCGAATTGCTGGAAGCGAGACAGTAGCAAATCTTTTTTCAACAAGAATTTTGTAAAATCAGAAACAACAGACCGATTTTGATTTTCAGGTACAACATTTGAATTGATACGAGGTTGAAAGTCTGATGCGTACGGATTCAATGGTAGTGTAGTCGTATAAGGAATTGGTACAACGTTCCTGATGTCGTAATGCGGTTTGGATAAGTTTAACGGAGTTGGCTTTGTAGTAATTGCAGGTCTAGGATTTGGTGTATTCAAACTGAAATTATCTTGTTGCCTAGCTTGTTCCTGCTAAGATTCTTGAACATAATCCTTTTCAACCTTAATTCTCAATTGATCAACGACATATTGCTCTGTCAAATTCTGCTTGATACTATTATAATAAGTGATTCTTTTTCTACAAGAATCATACCCTCTTTATTACTATAAAGACTTTGTCTATCATCCTGTTCTACGGCTTGCAGTTCTACTTCTGCTATTGCCATTTCAGATTTTTGATTTATTAGAGAAAGTTCTGCTTCAATTTTTGCCTTTTGTCCTAGTAGGTTTGCTTGTTGCTCAAGATAGTGAAGTTTTGTACGCTGAACTTCAGCATTCAAGCGTTTTTTGGCCAATTTTGAATTTGTTACAGACCTCTTACTACTGGACGCTGTAGATTCAGCTGAATTTCCCGAAGCTCTTGACAAAGTTTCTGCTGCATCAAGCTTTAACTGCTTTATCTGTTCTAGGAAATTGTCAACTATCACAACACATTTTGTGAACAACCGTCCGACCGAGGGTATTAATTTATCAGTGTAGGACGTTAAAACCCCCATCATCATCATCTACACACACATTATTCGTGTCGTAGCATTCGAGCGAATAAGACGGTTTCCGGTGTCTGGAATAACTCTCTACTTGCGTAGCAGTTTTCAGTATCGACTGACTTTAATTGTTTTATTACAAAATAATCAGACAAAGGGATTATTTGTTGTCTCATTGACATTTGTAACAAAATCAATATCTTTGTTGTAAAATTTATGTACTTGCATTTATAGTATGTTGTCTCGTCAACATATTTACAGTTATAGTCTCTACTTTTAAAGTCAAAAGTAAAAAAAAAAAGTATTTGTTTAGTTTGTCATAATTATAACCAAAAAACAACGAAGCTAAAAAATGAAACCACCTGACAGCAATGTGATAGAAAAAGATAGTCAATATTGATTTTAATCAAACAATATCAGAATAAACGGTCGGGAGTTTTGGTTAGTCTTAACCAATAGAAATCTATTTTAAAAATCCATTATGTTATAATAAATGCTATATTGTGTTAACGGAAGACGCACGATTCATGAGGTAGTTAAACATCTATAGATCACAAGAGTGTCAACACTAGGGTTGTGTGTTCAATCTTCTGATCCTGAAAATCGGGGCCATAAAGTAAATTGAATACATGCATATAGAGAAGAATTGAAGGGGTCTGAGACGTTTTGACAAAAAAAAAATTCACTCCACTTTCTGTTACATGAATAGTTGTATTTTATGTCAATAAAAATGGGGTTTCTTGTTTTTTGTTGCTTGATTGCTTAATAATGCTTCTGAACGGAAAGAGCAATCCTCCTACACCATTTTATATAAGTATATTCAGAAAAGAATGGACGGTTAATTTTAATTAAACAAAGACGGACATACGGGCAACGCCAGTAGATCCTTATGCTTCTGTGCGGGGAAAAAACTGAATTTCTCTTAAGGCAATTTTATTATTAGATTTGGGTTTGATTGAGGAATGACGACCAAGGGTATAACTATTTTCATAATTATTTTGAATAGATTAAATTTCGTTACAAAAATTTAGCAAAGTGTACCCAACTATACTTGCAGTATAAAACCGAATAAGCAAATTTCGACAAACCGTCAACAGCTTTGGGGATGCATTTAATGTTTTTACGAAAATCTGGATTGTAAATAATATCGTTATAGGCGTTTGACGTCACGGTTGACAATACCTTCATTAAAATGCGTTTTGTTGAAAATAATTGTGTTGATTTACTCTTCTCAAGCTTAAGGATCGAGTTTCTGAAATCCAGTGTGGCAGCTACCTTCTCGGCCTACAAACAATTCGCGGCCCTGATAATATACATGATATTTTCTTTATTCATAATAAATTAGCTGGCAGGCGAGCTCGACTACAACCTTAAATGACAAGGATTACAAGTTTTCCTGCTATATTAAGGTTACGGGTTTTCACCGATTAATCTTGCTTCCATAGCTGACAAATTTCTGAAAATTGCGATATCATGATTTTTTAAGCCGACTCAAACATACGAATCTTACAAAATTATCGAAAGAATAATCCCATTTTTCGAAACTGTTCTTTTAAAAGGATCTAAATGTTGGCAATAGTCCTAAATAGTGTATATTTAAGCTTGTTGGTTATTGATATTTTATTTAAAAGAAATATGATCCTTATAACCAGAGTTCCGAGATATTCTACACTTTAGTACTTCTTTCTCGTATATCTCACACGCACTTTGGAGTCAGGATAATTTTTGTTATGGAATAAAATGTCAATAAATTAGTTTATAATGTGTATTCACTCGTTTGGTACCATGCTGGCATGTCTCGTTTGGAAATATTGCCATCGGAAAAATGATAGCTATATAATAATAATTGTACTTTAATTAAAGGTGTGCTCTATTCCAACTTAATGGCGATCCGGAGTTCTTACCACTCCTTACGTACTCCACTCCTTCCCCCATCCCCACTATTTAAAACCCTTTTATGTAGGGGAGCAGGTGGAATAATAAGATACAATGACATAAAAATCTTACAAATTATCAGACCTAGAGAAAAAGTTAGCATTGCTAAATGTTTCAGCTCTATCAGAACTACAACATGACTTTTCAGGATAAAATTGTCTGATCAAGCGTTTAGGGGCTATCCCCCTTGATCTTGTTTTTTTTAAATCAATTTTATTGATTTCTAAATATCTTCTCCTCGAAAACCCTACTAAAATTGCACAAATCATGACAGCTGACCAGCCAAAATCAATGCCTTGGCTAAAGATAGTACAGTAGGATCACGATATAATGTTTTGCTTATACATGTAGTTCAAAAAGTATAACAGTAAAAACATCTGAAGCTAAATTTCTTTTTTAGCATCAAAAGCTCTACAAAACACTCTGTTGGGTTGAAATTGTGTGACGAGGCCTTATTTGTTTTATTTTCCCTAAATCTTCGAAATTGTCTATTTTTGTCATTTTTCCGAATTATCTAGATAGAGAAAATCTTTTATTAGGAAAGAAAAACTAGAAAAAAAGAACTGCATAGTAGTTAATTGAGTTCAATTGGTTTAAGTTTCAGGTGGGCGAAACTTAGCTTCCTTTAGACTTAGTAAAGCTAGATAAAAAAGGGTTGCTTGGTTTCAGGTTCAGGTGAGTTTTTGTTAGTTTCATTCTGAGTTAATGTTTTCACCAAATTTTATTTGTTAATAATGAAATAAACATTTCAACTTACACATGCAACTTTTTTCGGGAAAAGGCAAGGGGGGGGGGGGTTAAATTAAGAAGATTTTATAAAATAGAATACCAAATCTCCTTTGTTAAATTTGCTTACACTAAAATCATTTTTTGAATGAGGAATTCATGTTACAACGGTTACATGTATGTATAATACAAGTTTCAAGGGTACATGCATGGAAATTCAGTTTATAACGGTTACATGAAATGAGAAATCAAAACAACAAGGATAACATGCATGGGTAGTTCAATTTACAACAGTAAATTGCATAGATAATTCAGGTTTCAAAGGTTACATGCAAGTAGAATTCGGTTTCAATGCATGGAGAATTCGTTTTTCATGTGATGGAGAAATTGTTACATGGCTGGGGAATCCAAGTTTGAAGGGTTGCATGCATGGATACTTCAGGTTACACTCGTTGCATACATGGAGAATCCTATTTTTGCTAGGAAACTGGCAACCTTAGTCCTTTGAGTCAATGTTAGAGCACATTCTGCCGCAGAGAGACTTGAACCAGCAACCTTAGTGTTAATAAATGCGGGACCAATAGTAGTTGACTAACTACCTTAACTACTGGTCCACAGAGCTAGAGGCCCCTTTCATAAAATGAAGTCAGATAAATATTTATAACTAATTTATCAACTTTTTGAAAATAAAGACATAAAAATATGAGAATTTATTTATAAAGCTTTTACAATACAAAGTAATGATAGAATATATTTTTAAAAATCTTTGACAGTTTTATAAAATCATAGTCTACAAAAAAATTGTAATAACTTTCATAAAACAAAGCATAAAGTATCTGCAGCTGTTTATGTAAAGAGTTATGTGAACTAGAGGATCCTATGATCCTGGATCGCCCACCTGAAACTTAAACCAATTGAACTCAATTAACTACTATGCAGTTCTTTTTTTCTAGTTTTTCTTTCCTAATAAAAGATTTTCTCTATCTAGATAATGCGGAAAAATGACAAAATAGACAATTTCGAAGATTTAGGGAAAATAAAACAAATAAGGCCTCGTCACACAATTTCAACTCAACAGAGTGTTTTGTAGAGCTTTTGATGCTGAAAAATAAATTTAGCTTCAGATGTTTTTACTGTTATACTTTTTGAACTACATGTATAAGCAAAAAATTATATTGTGATCCTACTGTGCTATCTTTAGCCAAGGCATTGATTTTGGCTGGTCAGCTGTCATGATTTGTGCAATTTTAGTAGGGTTTTCGAGGAGAAGATATTTAGAAATCAATAAAATTGATTTAAAAAAAAAACAAGTTCAAGGGGGATAGCCCCTAAACGCTTGATCAGACAATTTTATCCTGAAAAGTCATGTTGTAGTTCTGATAGAGCTGAAACATTTAGCAATGCTAACTTTTTCTACATTTGACATTTTATTCCATAACAAAAATTATCCTGACTCCAAAGTGCGTGTGAGATATACGAGAAAGAAGTACTAAAGTGAAGAATATCTCGGAACTCTGGTTATAAGGATCATATTTCTTTTAAATAAAATATCAATAACCAACAAGCTTAAATATACACTATTTAGGACTATTGCCAACATTTAGATCCTTTTAAAAGAACAGTTTCGAAAAATAGGATTATTCTTTCGATAATTTTGTAAGATTCGTATGTTTGAGTCGGCTTATAAAATCATGATATCGCAATTTTCAGAAATTTGTCAGCTATGGAAGCAAGATTAATCGGTGAAAACCCGTAACCTTAATATAGCAGGAAAACTTGTAATCCTTGTCATTTAAGGTTGTAGTCGAGCTCGCCTGCCAGCTAATTTATTATGAATAAAGAAAATATCATGTATATTATCAGGGCCGCGAATTTTTTGTAGGCCGAAAAGGTAGCTGCCACACTGGATTTCAAAAACTCGATCCTTAAGCTTCAGAAGAGTAAATCAACACGATTATTTTCAACAAAACGCATTTTAATGAAGGTATTGTCAACCGTGACGTCAAACGCCTATAACTATATTATTTACAATCCAGATTTTCGTAAAAACATTAAATGCACCCCCAAAGCTGTTGACGGCTTGTCGAAATTTGCTTATTCGGTTTTATACTGCAAGTATAGTTGGGTACGACTTTGCTAAATTTGTGTAACGAAATTTAATCTATCCAAAATAATTATGAAAATAGTTATACCCTTGGTCGTCATGCCTCAATAAAACTTAAATCTATAAAATTGCCTTAAGAGAAATTCAGTTTTTTCCCCGCACAGAAGCATAAGGATCTACTGGCGTTGCCCGTATGTCCGTCTTTGTTTAATTAAAATTAACCGTCCATTCTTTTCTGAATATACTTATATAAAATGGTGTAGGAGGATTGCTCTTTCCGTTCAGAAGCATTATTAAGCAATCAAGCAACAAAAAACAAGAAACCCCATTTTTATTGACATAAAATACAACTATTCATGTAACAGAAAGTGGAGTGAATTTGTTTTTTTTGTTGTCAAAACGTCTCAGACCCCTTCAATTCTTCTCTATATGCATGTATTCAATTTACTTTATGGCCCCGATTTTCAGGATTAGAAGATTGAACACACAACCCTAGTGTTGACACTCTTGTGATCTATAGATGTTTAACTACCTCATGAATCGTGCGTCTTCCGTTAACACAATATAGCATTTATTATAACATAATGGATTTTTAAAATAGATTTCTATTGGTTAAGACTAGCCAAAACTCCCGACCGTTTATTCTGATATTGTTTGATTAAAATCAATATTGACTACCTTTTTCTATCACATTGCAGTCAGGTGGTTTCATTTTTGATCTTCGTTGTTTTTGGTTATAATTATGACAAACTAAACAAATACTTTTTTTTTACTTTTGACTTTAAAAGTAGAGACTATAACTGTAAATATGTTGACGAGACAACATACTATGAATGCAAGTACATAAATTTTACAACAAAGATATTGATTTTGTTACAAATGTCAATGAGACAACAAATAATCCTTTTGTCTGATTATTATGTAATACAACAATTAAAGTCTTTTGTGTCAGTCGATACTGAAAACTGCTACGCAAGTAGAGAGTTATTCCAGACACCGGAAACCGTCTTATTCGCTCGAATGCTACGACACGAATGATGTGTGTGTAGATGATGATGATGGGGGTTTTAACGTCCTACACTGATAAATTAATACCCTACCGCTAGTAGGACATATGCTGCCGAGTTCTTCGACCAGGTATCCTGAAGGCCGGGCTTCGACAAAAACCACCATGGTGGGAGTCTATGGATTACCAACCCTAACAACCGTCTGACCGAGGGTATTAATTTATCAGTGTAGGACGTTAAAACCCCCATTATCATCATCTACACACACATAATTCGTGTCGTAGCATTCGAGCGAATAAGACGGTTTCCGGTGTCTGGAATAACTCTCTACTTGCGTATCTTCGTGGTTGACAGAAAACATAACGACGATAAGTATTTTTTTCCACATATTTCTGTTCCCTTTGAAATAGTTTCTATTTGGTTTAAAATTTTATCTGTTACTTTGTTAAAAATCTCAGTTTATACCCAATTCAAATTAGGTCAATAAATAAGTTTTTCTCCTTTCATACAAAAAGTTGCTTCATTTTATTAATTTTTAAACCTAAACCGTTCAATAATGCCTAACCCAAAAATAAAACTTTCCAGCCTCTATTGTTCGATTTTAATAAAACTTACCCTATGCCTTGTTTGATATAACACAAAGTCATTCTGCCAAATTTTATGTTGGTCTGACCAATAGTTTTGGAGATATTTGGATTCAATTGTACCTACCGTAAGACTGTAAAACATTCATTATAACAAAATTTTCCAACTTTACCCCTCTCCCTAAAATGGCTGTAACTTTCTTGCTTTTTAAGATATTTACAAAAAGTAAAATGTGTCAGAAAGTAGAAAGCTACATGTAATTTAGTCAATCTTTTTTCTTTGGCAATTTTGACTTTTAAGTACCTAAAATGTTAAAGAAATTTAAATATTTGAAATAAATCAGAAGATAAATGACCAAAAAACATTCAAAATTCTATTTAAAATATAAAGATTGGCTTTAAAAATTCAACATTTAGAGAAAAAAAGGCCAAAAACATTCTATTATAAAAAATTTTTTTTTACATGCCTGAGATGCACAAAAAGGTGGCAAAAATATTTAATACACATACCTTACACTTGCACCGGGTCAAGGGGAGAGCAATAAACCTCAACTGGTTGTAAATTTCAAAGATATTGCAAATAACTCATTAATATTTCTATTGCTTAATTAATTGTAAATTGAAGATAAATTTTACATAAATAAACATTTTTATGTTAACATGCAAATTTAACCAGCAAGTCTTTGAATGTAGTGCTAAATTTAAGATAAAAAATTAAAAATCATAAATCTATCATGTACAATGAATATGTTTGGATTTGAATGGGTAAAATAATGAAACACTTTTAATTTGAAATTAAATAGAAAAATAAGTTATAACAAACCTTCAGTTCTGTGGTCCTGTTATCACTTCTATGTTGATGTTGTAGGGCTACACCATACACCAGCACGCTTAGTGTTGAAGATGTTTACCACTGGTTACAATCCTCTAATGAAAGTCGGTCTGACTGCAGAATAGGAAGGTTCTCCATGCTGGTAGATACAGGAAGGCTCATGAATTGTTCAGAAGAAATGATTATACGTCTAAAGCTCATCATGAAGATGCCAACACCTCAAGCAGTCACATGGACTCAAGACTGGAATTTAATGAACACAGTCTAGATGTACATGGAATGACAGAGATGACAGGAGGTTCTAATCAATACCATCTCACATTTCACTCCTCAGATAGTAAATCCAGCAATTTGACAACAGAACATGAAGAGAAGCGTGTACCTGACACCTTGAGATTTGTTGACAGTGAATGTATGATGTACATGCTTCATACACTACAGTCCACAGGCAGTACAGAGAGATGTTCCCTACGTGAGGATAGCACTAAATACATACAAATAGCTAAATACAGAAAGAGAAGACACTCAAATAAAGTGTTGTGAGACTTCAAGAACGCAAGACATAAAAAGATCTGCACAGTAAGAATTTAGAGTTTGAGAAAGGACAGCTAGATCTGAACTGTACACAACAGTGACTGCTGCTAGAAGAAACTGCCCAGAGATCCTGCTGATTACTGAAAAAGGTCGCTTTTAAAGGCCAACAAGATTTTGCAAAAAGATAGTAAATTGTTGTTTCAATATTAAAATGAAATAAACAAATACTTGTGAACAGATAAAAATAGTAATAGGTCAACCTGCTCTTTTTCACACTAAACAGAATTCAACCGTCTCTCTCCCCCCTTAAAAAAAACTATATCATTTAAAAGTAACCAGAATAGACTACCAATGTTGTTTTTTGCCATCTTTCGAGCAATATTACAAGACCATAAAGGAGCAGGGTGGCCTAATCTACTGTTGTTGAAGCCCTTATGCTCCAACACAAGATGGCCGACACACACACTTTCCTGTTGTGGCACAGATGCGAATCATCAGCATTAGAAAAACTTAAGTATAACCTGCTGTATCATGTATGCAAATCTGTGCACGCACGCGCATCCATCTCCACACCCTGGCTTCTGGCAGTTTACAATTTAAAACCCCATAATTGCCTTTGGGTACGGTGTGCAAGCTCCTTGCCAAATTAAGCACTTTCCATTGAGCACAATGGCACAGTTTTTCTCAATTTTCCGTCTATATTTTTGAAACAAATCTCCATTTTTTAAATCCTACAACTTTTTTTCCACGAAATGGGTATTTATTCTGTCAACAAAAAGGGAGGTCAATAGGAGACCCCTATTACAAAATCATATAGAAAAGAAATAATTTTGAACCACATTTTTAAGAAAGACCCTAAGAACAATAAAACTGTTAAATTTTCATACATTTCTTGTATTTCTATTTTTTTTTCATTAAACATGACAAAAAGTTTGCCTTTGGAGCCAATGTAGAGTCAAAAATCTAACTTTCTTTACTCACCTCATTCCGGCTCCTAGGAACAAAAACACAATTAATGAATGCCTTTTTTCCTCTTTGTCTATTATAACATTCAGTCAATTAAAAAAATTCCACCAATATTTCTGGAATCCCATTTGGTACCACTTCCAAACTATATCCAAAATTCAGAAACATTGATCACTTCTAACTCTTTTTAAAGCTCTGGAAGCATCTCTATCTTCAGGCCGAGAGACTCAGAAAACAGGAAATTTGCAATATTCCACTAGACCAAATAACTCCTAATCCATTATATTTTATCAAATGTTTAATTTCAAAATTTTTTTCAAAGTTCCTTCTTTCCAATAAACCCAAAAAGTAGAACCAAAACAAAAAAAGTTACAAAGAAAAATACCATTTTATGTGGAACTACATTCGTCATTAATTGTGTTGTCGTTCCTAAATCAGACCTCCAAACAACAAAAGGTCTCTCAAAATCAGAAAAACAAAAATGATTATCCTGTTAAAGAAACTATGGTAATAAAATTTAATAAATGGACTTTCCTCAATATCATGGCGCTTAGTTTTCAGTACATGATTCTGAGTTTCTTAGGTGACAAAAGTAAGGAGTCCTTCAAATTTAGGAGGCTCAAAAGTTGTTACATTGTACATGTGCCACTAGCTAGGTTGCGCACCAAACTACTGGACGCAACAAAGCTAGGGCAGTAAGATTATACGAACCAACTTTAAAAGTAAAAATAGTCACCCAAAAAATCAATAAAAAGGTCACGACAGTCCTAAATACATATTTAAGACAATATGGCGATATATACAAACGGATGTATTATCCCTTACAGAACAGGAACAAATTATTAAACAGCATAACAAAATCGACGTCTCCCTAAAAGAGGTCCAAAAACCTGGCTTTCTAATTGTGAGACTAGATTCTAAATTAAAAGATGTAAAACAGCTAAAAATGGATCATACTTTAAATTATAAATTGACAAAATATAAACATTAATCCTAAGTTCTGTACGGTCTTTGCCAAATTAGGACACTATGCCAAAACTTGCAAAAATCAAAAGCAAACTCGTATTAAATAATCAGAGCAACATAAATGTGCAAATCACTAATTATTTATTTTAATAACTGCAAGGGTAACCACCAGGCTAACGATAAAAAACGCCCCCAATATATATATGAAAAAACTGTTTTAGAAAATATGTACGCAAAATTTATGACATTTTAAGAAGCCAAGCAAATGGCTAAACAAAATAACAATACTTCAACTTCACCAAATTCAAATGCAGTAAAAACAAATAAAACTGTCAAATGCTCGGATATGCAGGAAACACCTGTCAACTTAATAAACAATACAGAACGCGGTCAACTTAATTAAAGATAAAACACTGGTCAATACTGCTGAAAAAACATCCCTGACAAATAACAACAGTCCAGATAACGCCCTATCATACGCCGACATGCTAAAAACCCCGCCGCGATTGGTGTATGTATAGACCCCCCTGACCAAACACTAAACTTTCAGGAATATTCTAAACTTTTTAATAATATAAATTCAAAATTTAGTCCTACTAGGCGACTATAAGGCAAGGTCTTCATTATGGCGTCTATTAAAACTTATCAAAATGACAAGTCTTAGAGGACCTAATACAAAATATGGACCTCATAGTACTAAACGACAGGTCAGGCACGCCTTGAGATAACAAGGGTAACATCTCCGAAATCGATCTTACCTTTGTTTTCACCTTCACTAACTAAAGATAGTCAATGGGCAGTTCTGGAAGATCCACTCGGTTATGACCATTTTCCAATTCTAACTGTATTAAAATAAATCAAAACCAATTAAAAAGAGGTATGCACGACCCAAAGGTGGATATATGATAAAGCCAACTGTCACCTTTATTAATATTCATAACTCCAACATATGCAACAAATTACCCAAATGTTAAGCATGTTTGGCAAACAATAAAAAATATGAAAGGAACTAAGATCTCTAGTCTACATACGCTTGTCCAAAACCAAAAGCAAGCGGTAACTAATAAACAGAAAGCTTACTTGTTGGCAATGTCCTTCGCGGAAGATAGAAGCGACCAAAATCTAGAACCCGAATTTAAATTGCATAAGAAAAAATTTGAAAAGGAAAACCCAATAGAAAAAGATCTAAACCCTGATAATAATACAAAATCTAGTAATAAACCCTTCACGAAAGAGGAACTAATTAAGGTACTTAAACCAAAAAACTACCGCACCGGGAGACGACCGGATCTCATATGAAATGTTTAAAAACATGCCGGATAACATGATACAGGGACTCTGGGCAATTACCATCTTCTTGGAAAAATGCAAACGTAATCCCAATCCTTAAACCCAATAAAAATAAATCAGACCCTAAATCATATCGCCCAATCTTACTGACCTCAAACTTTTGTAAACTAATGGAAAGCATCTTAAATGAAAGACTTAAATACATCATCGAAAAAAATAATATTATCAAGGAAAACCAGAGTGGTTTCCGTAAAGGTCGTTCAACTATTGACCATATAATCAGATTAGAAACAGAAATTCAAAAAGCTAAAGCAATTAAGAAATCAGTATCTTTTGGCGTTTTTTTAGACATTGAAAAAGCCTTCAATCTTGTCTGGAGAAAGGGTCTTCTTTACAAAATTAAACAATTTGGAATAAGCGGTAATATGTTTAACTTTATCGCAGACTTTTTACAGGATCGCAAAATTCAAGTTAAGGTAAATAACGAAACTTCGGATGAACGCGAACTCCAAAACGGTACCCCCCCCCCAAGGCAGCGTTATCAGTTCGACACTGTTAATATTTTTAATAGATGATTTAGTATATCAAGCTGAAAAATCCGTTAAAGCTTCGCAGTTTGCCGATGACAGTGCAATGTGGCACAGATGCCATAAACTTAAAATACTTAGAAATAAAATGCAACGAACTTTGGATAATGTAAGTAAATGTACCATTAAATGGGGCTTTAAGATGTAAAAAACTAAAAAAAATAGGTGTTATTTTTGGAAACAGCAATGAAAGTAACATCAACCAATCTCACATTAGGCAACCAACCCATAAAATTCGAAAATCATGTTAAATTTTTAGGATTGATATTTGACCGTAAATTAACATGGAAAAAAACATTTTGACTACCTCGAGGAGGGATCTTAACCTATACTCAACCTTATGAGATATTTTCAGGCTAATAATTTTGGAATGGCACTGAAACTCTGATAATGTTGTATAAATCTCTACTCAGGTCCCTAGAAGACTACGGATGCCCGGTTTTCAACTTCACCTCCAATAGTCTTAAACTTAAACTAGATAAAATAAAGTATAAGGCTCTCCGAATAGCTTTAGGTGCTTTAACGTCTACGCCAGTGGAAAATCTATTAGTCGAAGCAGGGGAAAAACCGCTGCAACTTAGGCGAGACGGATTTTCATTAAAATATTACGCTAGATGCTCGCAGAATCCAAAAAATCCAGCAAAAGAAACTCTTGAGGATTGTGTCGAATATAGAGCGAAATCACAAAAGTGGAAAAATGACAATAATCCCTTTTGGTTACAGTGTAAGGCAAGAATTAAAACTAAATAAATTAGATAAAATTCAAATAGTAAAACACACTCCTCCTACTCTTCGACCCTGGATTATAAAAACCACAAATACATCGTGTGAATTAAAAAATAAAATAGATAAAAGATATGACCCTAATGTAATAAAAACAATAACCTTAGAATAAATAGAGTAAATATAAAAACTTCGAAAAAATTTATACCGATGGTTCAAAGGACCCAATCACCGGTGAAACCGCTTGCGCCTTTACCGTACCAAAAGCAAAATGTGTATTCCATGAACGCTGCACGGATAATAATATCTGGGTATACACAACCGAAATGATAGCAATTTTCAAAGCATTAAAATGGATAGTGGACTCTGACTATCAATATCAAAAGGTAGTTATACTAACAGATTCACTGAGTGCCATCCAATCAATTGATAATAACCAATTGAGTAGACCGGATATTGTAGAGGCAAATCAAATGCTAGCATTTAAAATAAGAAATAAACAAATCGAATTAATTATTGAATGGATACCAGCCCACGTAGGTATCTTAGGAAATGAACTATCAGACAAACTTGCAAAAGCAGCTTTAAAACAAGAAAACATAAATACAAACATAGCCTATAGTACATCTGAATTCTACGCGATCAAAATAGCAAGATATTTGAGACACACATAGAAATTCATGGTACTACCGTCTTAATCCATCAGTTAATTCAAAACCAGTTTTTATTTTGGAAATTGAAACCAAACAAAAACTTTAACTTTAAGATTGGCACCACCCTTCTACCGGTCAAATGGGGCAACACATCAAAAATATATCCCCGTTCTGCAGTGTATGGAACACCAAAGAAGACATCGAACTGTGTAGTCCATAACAACGCAAGAATAAATCTTAACGCAGGGCTTACAAAATTTAACATCGGATATCAAGATCTTGTTAGACCCTCCTAAAGAATTTAAAAACCCAAAATATAAAGAACTCGTCGATTTTATTACGGAAATTGACTATCACAAATGTATATAACAGACTTTTTTTCGTTTCTTGTATACAACACTTACCTAGGTGTCTTCTGTGACGGTCGCACCCAATAACCATCGAATAAATAAAAGTAAGTAAAGTCCTCTGTAGAGTAAGCCAAGAGCTTCGTCTCGGACAGCTACTGAGGGACATAGGAAATTCAGAAATGCCCAATCCCTTTAACATGTAACAAGCCTACTCCTCGGTAAGGTAAAACAAGAGCTCGTCTCGGGCACTTATGAGGAACACGCGTAATAACGGCAAAATAATCATGAAAAAGTTAAAATTACACCTAAGTAGATGCCAATAGCATCGTCTCGGGCAGGTGCCTACTTCCGACTACAAATGAAAGTCAAATCCTCGGTAGAGTAAGCCAAGAGCTTCGTCACGTGCTGCAACTGAGAGACATAGGAAATTCATAAATACCCAATCCTTATATAATGTAACAAACCTACTCCTCAGTAAGGTAAGCCAAGATCTCGTCTCGGGCACCTATGAGTAACACCCGTAATAACGGCAATAATAATAATAATAATAATAATAATGAAAATTTTTTAAAAAATACGCCTAAGTAGGGTATGCCAAGAGCATCGTCTCGGGTAGTTGCCTACTTTACACTACAAATTAGTCAAATCCTCGGTAGAGTAAGTCAAGAGCGTCGTCTCGGGCAGCTACTGAGGGACATAGGAGATTCAGAAATACCCAATCACTTTAACATTTAACAAACATACTCCTCAGTAAGGCAGGCCTAGAGCTTCGTCTCGGACACCTTATGGGGAACACGCGCAATATAACGGCAATAATAAATATCTAAAAAAATATTAAACCGAAGTAGGGCATTCCAAGAGCTTAGTCTCGGGCACCTATTGAGGAATACGCACAATAACGATAATAATAATAATAATAATAATAATAATAATAATAATAATAATAATAATAATAATAATAATAATAATAATAATAATACAAAGTAGGGTATGCCAAGAGCTATGTCTCTGGCGGGTACCTATTTCTGAACAATAATCCCTGTACGTAATGTTTATAGAAATCTTGTATATATTTATTAAAAAAAATTGAATTTCTTAAAAATTTAGATTATTTCATTATTTTCAAATTCAAATTAATCATGTAAGGCTTTAGTAATGTGTATATACATGTAAATATTGTTTTTCGTCGTCTGTCAGATGAGACGTAAAACTGGTGCCTGCGGATATTGGGCCAATATCAAACATTGGGCTAATAATACATATGATATCAAAAATGTCATGTAATGATCTGATATTATTTTATCACCTTCATCCATTGTACGATATTTACACAAATGGTCAATAATTTTATAGCGAGCACAGCTCGCAGCGAGCACCCTTCGAAGAGCGGTGAGCTCTACGGCAATTATGTGTCACAAAATCAAATCACGTGACCAAAATTTGCTTAATGCTGACATTGATTTTTTTCGTCCGGAAGTTGATATCGTAAAAAAACTGTCACAAAGTGAATGAAGAAGAGCACTAAAATTAATTTTAAAGGTAGATTTAAAAAAATAATTTGACATCGATAAAAAAATATATATTTATTTAAAAATAAAAAACAAAAAATTTCATACATATTTTTGCAATGTGTAAATCGCTCTTTAAACAACTGACATTCATATGTGACGTCACTTTTACAAAGACGTCACGTGACCACTGGAATTTAGAGGCACTGTTAGGGTGTTCTGAAGTGTGATAGTGTGTATTTTTGTGGTTTTTATTTATGAAAAATGTAATTGTTATATATGTTTTAAATGAAAATTATTACTTGTATATACAATGCTTTCTTGAAATAATAAAAGTAAATAAATATTAACCTGACTTGTTTAAGTTATTTATATTGAAATTGGTCCTCAGGCTATGATCTGGTGATTCTATTGATTTGATAAATTTAGTATTGTATACTGGTATTCTTAGAAGTACTCACTTGTGTCTGTATTAGTCAAAGGTGTGTTTGAATGGAGATTTTCAATTGGTTGTATAGTTCTAAGATTTCATCTGTGGTTGGTTAGGTAGTTTTCCCGCCAAAAATATATATATTTATTCTTTGTTCTTTGTCTTGAAAGGGAGAGACAGAAATAATTGCGATTGCAAATATTGATACTATTATTTATGTAATTCACTGATGTACAACCTGGTCCCATAGACAGGTAATTTTTTATGTTTGTCTATGTGTTTTGTTTGTTAAATTCTTTCAATGTAATTTTATATTTGTGTAAAGTAAATTGTACCTTTATGATTTAATTAGCATAAAGTAAAGTAACTGGTAAAACTATAAAGGTTTAATCTGAAATAAAGATTTACAATTTTATTAATTTAGTATGTATTGTACGTCTGATTAATATGTCTTGTGAATGTCTTGTTTATATGTTGTATAATTATATTTGTAGGGTTGTTTACTGTTATATAATATATACATCAATAATAAACATCAGAAACTTGAAGAGATTTGGATTATATTATGCCCACTGTTACAGAAGTAACGTCAATTATGAAATGCACATTATATATAAATAAATTAAAGTCCTATTACAATGAAAATAATATTGGGTTAACAAAAATTTACCTGCAAGCTGTTTCCGTTCTTAATTTATTTTAAAAGTTAAAGTAGCGCGGTACTACTACCCCAAAGAATCACGTCCCAATGTTACACGTGAGGAATTTGCATACATTTTAATGGAGGACGATGCTTTTACTGTAGATATTTGTACAACATAATTTGTCGAACATGTTTATCATAATTTAAGAAAAATCGTCATTCTTTACATTAATTTCTTCCTGCTAATTTAACTACAATTTTGGTAAGATTATGAATTATTTAATTTGATAAAAGAGTGACTTACAGATAAACATCTTATGTGCATAAAGCAATCGAAAAGCTAAATTTTCCCACTTTATTTACTTCAATATTTATGGCACAAGCGCCTGTTTGTTTAACACCCGGATCCGGTTACAAAAAACGAAAAAGAATTACTAGCTGCGCATTCGTAGCTCTTTGGGTTCGAATACATACATACAGTAATTTGATGTTTTAAACTTTATATATTTTAGTCCTTCACTGTTGAGGTCTGCTATGATGACTTTTCTCAACGGAAAATGTATAGGCTGGGACAGTCTGTCTGAAAAATAGGTTCAGTATGAGATACAGCCATGTGCATTTTACGAAAATTTTTGTATGACTTAATTATAGATTAGATAAATATTTGACTTAGTTACTTCTTGTTGACGTATGTTTCTACATGACAGTGGAACAGGGTATTGAGGTACTCGTAAAATTAATGAAAAAAGTAAAAGAAGGAATTGTATGCAAAACAAAAACATTTATAAAGGAGAATATTGTCTGTGCTCTAATTTTGGCAATGCCTACTCCATATTAATTTCTAATTATTTTTAAACAACTATAAAGATTCGAAACCACATTGGGCCTCTACATATTACGAAATTAATGTATTACCTGTGAATGAATTGTCACGTTATGATCGGTCACTGACTGTATGTGAGAAACTCATGTACAGTCACGCATTTATGTTTGAAAGGCGGCATTCGATTTTACCT